>CM062808.1:552282554-552451707 GCA_031772625.1 Pinus tabuliformis
TTCCACAGGAAAAATCGTAATTTCATTAAAAGACATAACAAAATTACAATTACCATATACACTTGATAAGTGCATTACTCATATTGTTCATGTCTAAGACTTGGAAATAATGGAGAAAGTATTTGTTATCTGGTTTTTTATTGTGTTTATATTTAGGTTCTAGATCCTATTTTCTTGGAGTTAGTTCTGATCTCTCTAAACATAACATAATTGCATAAATATGTGTAATTTTGATTGTTGTGGTTAATGAAGTGACAACGTTGTATTGTAGCCTCCAGGTGCAACTTGTCTCACCTAGAGCTACATGATTCATTCATAAGTTTTTTTGTTTTCCAATTTTCAAATTGGTATCAGAGCTTAACTGAGGGTTGGGTATGTGGCAACCACCGTGTGCGTAGAGGAGACATGTAGATCGTGGAGACTAGTTGAGAGGCACATATCGATAAGACGTGTCGAAGAGTGAAGAGCCGAGTTGGCATTGTTTGATTATTAGAGCCGAAGAGACGATCGTGGTGTGGCAATCTATGTATCTCCTTCGGGTTGTTCAACGATGCGTTGAAGTCAATGAAACTGGTAAGGCAATGTTACAAAGACGACAATCACCCTGGATCTCTTCGTGAAGGCTGTAAGCAAAAAGGAGCCATGTTATGAGCTTGATTTATTGGTGTGAAGTGGTTAAGGTTTCATACAAGAAGTTGTGAAGACGACATTGTGGAGCTGATAGCGAGGACAACAATTTGAAGGAGTTGTGAAGGATTGTTTTTTGGAACTTGAATAGTAGAGATCTGAGCTACATGCGGGCCGATATTCATGTCACAGTGTTGAACCCACTGATCTATGCATTGAACATCGATCAGTGATAAGTTGGCATACTCATATGTAAGAAAGTGAGATGAATTTTATTTGATGCCATTAAAATCCCAGAGTTTTTTTTTCCAGTGGAAAAATCTGTAACCTTTTATTAAAAAATGAAAAGTTACAATTGCAGATGCATTAAGCATTTCCATAAGCTGCCCATTGGGCTCAAGTGCTTTCGCACTCTTCACAATAATACACAACTAGCGTGCAAAAATGAAAAAAAAGAAAAAAGAAAGAGAAGAAGAGGGGAGAAGGGAAAAAGCAAGGAAAACTGAATTTGGACTTCAGGTTTTCCTTCCCTTTTTCTTTTCGACCTTGCGCCACTCTCCTTGAGTAGGCTCGATCGAGGCTATGACTAACTGTGTTTCTACTCTCTGCGGGCCTAGTTCCTTGTCTGAATCTGAAGTATCTGATTGGTGAAGTCGTTTAATCCCTCCCATGCTCTGATCTTCGATTGTCTTCTCTGCCTGATTTGGATAGGACTGAGGTGTCTTGTTTTCTGATGTATTTTCCTTCTGGGTTCCCGTTGCTCGGGGTACCTCAGCATTCTCCGTGGGGGTATCGTCTTCTTCTGCTTCTGATTCTTCATCCTCTGAGTTAAGGGGGGTGAATTTCCATCCTTTCCTCTGCTTCCCTTTCTGCTTTCTTTTACTGTTAACTTTCTTGGCTTCTGGACATGTGCTTTGCAAGTGTCCTGTTTGTCTGCACATCCTACATCTGAAGGCGGTATTTTCATAGTCTAGTACTTGCAGCCAATCTTGTTGTTTGTAGATCAGCCTTATGTTATCTGGCAGCCCTTTACTTAGATCTACTTCCACACAGATGCGTGCGAAAGTGAAAATCCTTTCGTCAATCCTTTCTAGATCTGTTTTGATGTATTTCCCTATGCTGTTCCCGATTCCTTCCAAAACTCTTTCACTCCAAAAATGAAGGGGAAGGTTATGTAGGCGTACCCAAACCGGCACTTTTGATACAGTCATTTTGTTTGGGTCAAAATCTTTGAACCATGGGGTCATGAACAGCCCCGCAGTTCCCCAGAACCAGGGCCCAGCACTGATGATAGTATCTCTTACCTCCTTAGATGTAAATCTGACTATGAAAAACCCTTTGGAACATAGATGAATGTCGCATTCCATGGTCCAATTGGTAAAGATCCAATGAAATAGGTCCATTGGTTTTGGCCAGAAGCTGTTGAAACGGCATATTAGAGCTTGTGTTTCATAAGACTTAACATAATCGTCAAGCCCTGTGGCCTCAATATTAAAGGCTGGAGTTTGTCCTAGCTGGTCAACTATATAAGGCCGGGGTGTATATCCACCTTGATCTGGGGAGGATCCTGATTCTCTGTTGCCTTGGAGAATGTTTTTGTAGGATGACGCTCCCTTAGGTTTGTGCTGGGGTGCTGTTTTCCCCTTGTCCCCTCCTGAACTGCTTGGCTGTCCCTGAGATGGGGCCCCTCCTCTCAGCCTGAGATTCAAAACAATGGTTTCTCCTAGACTAATCTCGTAACTTCCCAGGGTTCTGTTGTCCTGGAGGGACCACCTGCCACTGACTAAGTGTTGGGTCTGGCCAGGATAGCCAGTGGATGCACAAATTTGCTGCTTTAGCTGCGAAACAGAGCTATCTGCACTTACCCATACTAAGAGAGATTTCATCTCAGGGGTTTTAATAAAGATCTGAAATCGATTTTTAGTTACCTGATGTCTGCATTTTGGCTGAGCTCTGTCTGAACCGGTGTCTTTGCTGGTTGCCAGATGGTCCAGGTGTGTGCATTCTTCCAGATCTTGCCTCCTATTGGGTCGATCTGCTGCGTGCCCTCTGCTCAATCGATGCCCATTCCCGCCGATCTGCTGCCTGGGTTCTTGAAGCTTGCTCCAAAAAGTTAGATCTGGCCTGGATCTGTAATATTTGGGGCTCAGTTCGAGTAGATCCGGCCCAGATCTGCAGAGATTGGGCCATGCAATTATGTGATGGGGCAGATCTGCATCATGCAGTCCCCCATCTTTGCATGCAAAGGTCCTGAGAGAAAGAACAATGTTGGCGTGAACGATCAATCCAAGCCCTGGCGATTTGCCGCCTTCGAATTGGGTTCTGAACCCAAAAACGATTATTGTGTTCAGATCTCTGATCTCGTGCTTCTTCGCGAGCTTCACTTCCAGATCCGTCTCTGATGCGTTTGGCTCATCAAGCAAATGATGATTTGGGCGAAGGGTATACGTTGTGCCAGGACCGTCGAATATTTTCCAGGCGTTTAGCCGCATAGCAGAACCCGTGCCGGCACCTCGAATGGAGTCAGGGCGCTCCAGCTCCACGCTCTTGAGGCCGGTCCTGTGGAGGGCAGTGGCTGTGACCAGCCCTGCAGCGCCGCCTCCAACGACCGCAGTGTCTGTGATTTCATTAACAGCGCAGGAGAAACCCTCGACGATGGCCATCTCTCGTTCCAAATCAGATTTGAATATTTGATTCCTGATTGTCGTTCATAAATAGAAAATACTTGACTTACAAAAAAAAAATTATAACTTTATTACATATATATATATATATATATATATATATATATATCATTAAAATCCCAGAGTTGTGTGAATTTGTGGGGAAATTCTGTGAGATTTTGGCAGGACATCGAGTGAGTCTATCCTGTGTGTGGAGACTTTTTACGCTGACCAGGGACCATTGGTTTGTGCACTAGATGAAAAATGCGATGGAGTCGACCAACTTATGAAACAAGAAATTTTAGCAATGCATCGCATCATCCCTGCATTCGTTCTTAGCAATCACAAAATATAAACATAAAATCAAGACTTTGTGAACAATCTAAAGTGTCCAAACTTCCCTTGTAGATTATTCATCCCCAACCTGAATATTTTAGTGGTTTGCATTCATAAATACCGCAATTGTTTGCAGGAACAGAGCTTCACGTAATTCTTCGCTAAATCTCTTCTGTTGTAAACTTGTTTGCAGGTTTTGGGATTGGAAATATTTATTTGATCCCTCTACTAAAGCTTGCACAACCTATTCTCTATTATAGTTACTAACCCCTTTTCAGATCACGGGAAGCGTTCTTTGACATTTATGTTAGGTTTAAATGGGTGGTGTAAGTCTACCCCTATGGAAACCTGAGGACCAGAGTGCTGTGTAGATTGGAGGTGTCTGCATCAAAACATAAAGGCATACTTTTCTCGTAGAAGAACACTGTTAAAAATTCCATATGTGAGCATAATGCATACTTCGCACATGCAAAATATGAATATATCTTGCTGTGATATGCTTTGTACACACTAGCTTGAGCACTCTAGTATTGTTCACAGCAAATGAGAAGATCCACTGATCTCCATTGTCTTTCACAAAATACACTACTTATTGAATAACAGTGAACTTAAAAATGCTTATGAAGGTTATAAATTTTCAACATAAACACATCAAAATAGTCACTAAATACACCACAATGGCAACCCCAACAACACAGAGATGTTTGAGCCTGGCCGAAAACAACCATCCATACATTGCAATCAAGATAGCTAATAAATAGAATTAATACAATTATACCAATCGATGTGATGAAGTATATTCCATGAAATCGCAATGTTTGAGACACACATACAATGTCCTCTGCACCCCTGGCTGTAGAGTGCACCTCACTTCTCTCAGGGCAAATGGCAAAAATCAAATATCCCAAACCAATAAGGAAACACATTTTCACAAAAGCAATCCGCTTAATTGATGAGATGAATGGATTCATATCTAGGTGCAACAATCTAAATTTATGTCGACTATCTCAAATAGCTAGTTGCAGAACCTACAATTGTTTGGGCAGAAGAGTCTTCGAATGAAGAAGAGCTCCAATTAAATAAGAATGGACCATGTTCCTACAAAATGGTTCACTACAGAGAAGTTGAGCATGATTTACCATGCGATGTACAAGAAGAGATGTTTTGATCTGAAGACCCACCCCCAAACTTCACCCCACAATACCCCGTACTCTTTCTTCCTGAACATTGAATATTTTTACTCTGGGAGCGATGTCAATTTGCAAAACTATAATTTAGAAATCACTGTCAATAGCCAGGGTTTTATAATAATACAGGAAAGGTCAACTCTAAAATTCTAGAAACAACGAAAAATTGAATTTCCAACATGTCCTCCAATATGGAATTCACTAACTGTTATAATTGTTAGACAATAGCTAAGTACAACAATAGTTACATCTCTAAGGTATCCAGAAAAGACATTTAGTAAAAAGTCTTGACTTCAAGATCCCGAGTTAGCAATTCAAAAAATCTTTAAAACAAAAATTTCTTACATATAGGATGGGCATCTTTTCAAAGTCCATTGTCAAAGGTAGAAATAGTGAGTTACCATCAAACCTGTATGCCATATGTTATTATGCAATCCATGACACTACCACATTTATCCTCCTCGTATAGGTTATTTTCAATTCATCCTTAGATATCTTATGTGAATCTCACTTTGCAAAATGCTCTATGCAATGAAATGAATGCACATTTGCTATAACAAATAGGCAAATATAGAAAAAAAAAGAAGTAGAAGTAGAGATACAATGCACCACAATTTATGCCCTTGCCTCATGGGCCACCCAATATCAGTAGAAATAGAGATGAAAGTTTGCTGCATTCGTTCTTAGCAATCACAACATATAAACATGAAATCAAGACTTTGTGAACAATCTAAAGTGTCCAAACTTCCCCTGTAGATTATTCATCCCCAACCTGAATATTTTAGTGGTTTGCATTCATAAATACCGCAATTGTTTGCAGGAACAGTGCATCACGTAATTCTTCACTAAATCTCTTCTGCTGTAAACTTGTTTGCAGGTTTTGAGATTGGAAATATTCATTTAATCCCTCTGCTAAAGCTTGCACAACCTATTCTCTATTATAGTTACTAACCACTTTTCAGATCACGGGAAGCGTTCTTTGACATTTATGTTAGGTTTAAATGAGTGGTATAAGTCTACCCCTGTGGAAACCTGAGGACCAGAGTGCTGTGTAGATTGGAGGTCTTTGCATCAAAACATAAAGGCATACTTTTCTCGTAGAAGAACACTGTTAAAAATTCCATATGTGAGCATAATGCATACTTCGCACATGCAAAATATGAATATATCTTGCTGTGATATGCTTTGTACACACTAGCATGAGCACTCTAGTATTGTTCACAACAAATGAGAAGATCCACTGATCTCCATTGTCTTTCACAAAATACACTACTTATTGAATAACAGTGAACTTAAAAATGCTTATGAAGGTTATAAATTTTCAACATGAACACATCAAAATAGTCACTAAATACACCACAATGGCAACCCCAACAACACAGAGATGTTTGAGCCTGGCCGAAAACAACCATTCATACATTGCAATCAAGATAGCTAATAAATACAATTAATACAATTATACCAATCGATGTGATGAAGTATATTCCATGGAATCGCAATGTTTGAGACACACATACAATGTCCTCTGCACCCCTGCCTGTAGAGTGCACCTCACTTCTCTCAGGGAAAATGGCAAAAATCAAATATCCCAAACCAATAAGGAAACACATTTTCACAAAAGCAATCCGCTTAATTGATGAGATGAATGGATTCATATCTAGGTGCAACAATCTAAATTTATGTCGACTATCTCAAATAGCTAGTTGCAGAACCTACAATTGTTTGGGCAGAAGAGTCTTCGAATGAAGAAGAGCTCCAATTAAATAAGAATGGAACATGTTCCTACAAAATGGTTCACTACAGAGAAGTTGAGCATGATTTACCATGCGATGTACAAGAAGAGATGTTTTGATCCGAAGACCCACCCCCAAACTTCACCCCACAACACCCGGTACTCTTTCTTCCTGAACATTGAATATTTTTACTCTGGGAGCGATGTCCATTTGCAAAACTATAATTTAGAAATCATTGTCAATGGCCAGGGTTTTATAATAATACAGGAAGATCAACTCTAAAACTCTAGGAACAACGAAAAATTGACTTTCCAACATATGTCCTACAATATGGAATTCACTAACTGTTATAATTGTTAGACAATAGCTAAGTACAACAATAGTTACATCTCTAAGGTATCCAGAAAAGACATTTAGTAAAAAGTCTTGACTTCAAGATCCCAAGTTATCAATTCAAAAAATCTTTAAAACAAAAATTTCTTACATATAGGATGGGCATCTTTTCAAAGTCAATTGTCAAAGGTAGAAATAGTGAGTTACCATCAAACCTGTATGCCATATGTTATTATGCAATCCATGACACTACCACATTTATCCTCCTTGTGTAGGTTATTTTCAATTCATCCTTAGATATCTTATGTGAATCTTACTTTGCAAAATGCTCTATGCAATGAAATGAATGCACATTTGCTATAACAAACAGGCAAATACAGAAAAAAAGAAGTAGAAGTAGAGAAACAATGCACCACAATTTATGCCCTTGCCTCATGGGCCACCCAATATCAGTAGAAACAGAGATGAAAGTTTGTTGCATTCATTCTTAGCAATAACAAAATATAAACATAAAATCAAGACTTTGTGAACAATATAAAGTGTCAAAACTTCCCCTGTAGATTATTCATCCCCAACCTGAATATTTTAGTGGTTTGCATTCATAAATACCGCAATTGTTTGTAGGAACAGAGCATCATGTAATTCTTCGCTAAATCTCTTCTGCTGTAAACTTGTTTGCAGTTTTTGAGATTGGAAATCTTCATTTGATCCCTCTGCTAAAGCTTGCACAGCCTATTCTCTATTATAGTTACTAACCCCTTTTCAGATCACGGGAAGCGTTCTTTGACATTTATGTTAGGTTTAAATGGGTGGTGTAAGTCTACCGCTGTGGAAACCTGAGGACCAGAGTGTTGTGCAGATTGGAGGTGTCTGCATCAAAACATAAAGGCATACTTTTCTCATAGAAGAACACTGTTAAAAATTCCATATGTGAGCATAATTCATACTTCGCACATGCAAAATATGAATATATCTTGCTGTGATATGCTTTGTACACACTAGCTTGAGCACTCTAGTATTGTTCACAGAAAATGAGAAGATCGACTGATCTCCATTGTCTTTCACAAAGTACACTACTTATTGAATAACAATGAACTTAAAAATGCTTATGAAGGTTATAAATTTTCAACATAAACACATCAAAATAGTCACTAAATACACCAAAATGGCAACCCCAACAACATAGTGATGTTTGAACCTGGCCGAAAACAACCATCCATACATTTCAATCAAGATAGCTAATAAATAGAATTAATAAAATTATACCAATCGATGTGATGAAGTATATTCCATGAAATCGCAATGTTTGAGATAACTGCATTTAAGATAGAAAGAAAATGCCACAATAACATTTTTGTCCAAATAGAGTTCAACCCCTTCACACAATTCTTTCAAGAAAAAGGATGATATTGAAGAATGTAGCTAAATTAAAGGCATATTTGACCATACCATAGGTGAATAACCTAAAATAACCATCCATATACAATTACACCAATTGATATGATGAAGCATATTCCATGAAATTGCAATGTCTAAGATAACTACATTGGAGAAAAATTTTTGTCACAATGACATTATTGTCCAAATAGGGTACAAACCCTTCATACCATTCTTTCAGGAAAAAGGATGAGAATGAAGAATGTAGATATTTCTTAGTTGCTATAAAGTAAAGGTGATTTGACTATACCACGGGCGAATAGTATATTAAGAAATAAGTTAACTTCCAGTTCAAAGTTTATGCAGAAAACTAAAATTTCTCTCTAATATTTAGAGATAAAAATAGAATTGAATAAAAATAATTAGGCTATATCCTGCACAGTACCTCCAAAACATATTCCTATTTTGCACTCTCACAAGATCCGGCAGGGTATTCCAAAGAAATTCCTTTCTGCTCCGCAATCCCTTGTTCAACTAGGCATCAAAAGGAGGTTCTTTCACACCATTCCCTCCCTCTGTTAGAAACCTCTCTTGCAAATAAAACAACAGCAATTTCTGCAGATCAGAGATCTCTCTAACCTTGCCTTCCAACTCACCTACTCTGGTTTCAAGCTCTCCTGCTCTTTCATTCATTCTTGTATCCAACAGCCTTATGAGCTCATCTTGAATCACCTTCTGTATCATCTGGGACCTCTTATACTCATCCACTTCCTGAAGCCACAGATCTGCGAATTGGCAATATTTCCAGGCCTCGAACCAAGGGCCTCCCATTGTATAATGTATAGCTTTGGGAAGTTCCTTGTCATCAATCTCATTGTGACCAACAAGGAAATTCCATGTGTAGGGAATGGGTCCAATATCATTGTCATCAAGCCAAGTGAATCTATGCAAAAATGCCCCAGATTGGGAATTCACAACAGAGGGTGTCAAAACTCTGTTCTTGGGGTGCCCGCAATTATACAAAACCATAGATGACCAGTTCTTTCTAGGTTAAGTAGTCTGCACAACCCCATTCATTTTTGTAGCACTCTTAGGCTTGTAATCGTGTTTGACACACATTATAGCATACTTATCATCAATGAGCTCAGCTAATTCCCTAACGTCAACAGTATAGAGAAAATCATAGTCTACCAACATAGCCCAACCCTCGAACCCAGCTAGGAAAGGAGTCAAGAACCTGGAAAAGGAGAACTGGGTGCTCTCAGTGGGATCCCTTGTGCGCCGGTAAAGCCCATCCTTGCGGAGATCTGCTTGTTTGATGGGGATTACTTCAACTGGAAATGTGGCATGTTTCAGTATCGAATGCCTGCATACCTCGTAGGAAAGATCCTCACGGGGATCGTAACCCACAAATCTCTTGAGCTTTGGAAGCACTTTTCCACTCTTGGTAATAACAGGTCCTCCCATGATGCCTGCTCGAGGCTGTGGTGAGACTGGATCTCACGACTTCTGGTCCTCCTACATCTTCAGCTTCGGTTCTGGAGACTCGGCCAAACTTGGGGGAGATACTGCGAATGCCAGCCCGATGCCCAGTCCCAGTCCCAGTCCCGATACTAGCATGTCTCTAGAATTCCTATATGCATTCGAATGTGAATGCCCATTTCCGCTACTGAAAAATCTCTGCGGAGGAATTGAGTGCGAGGGGGATCGAACCTTGGCACTGATAACCTCTCAACCCGCTCGCCGTTAACCAAATTGGTGGTCCAAGCGTTAAACGAATCAAATGCCTTGCAAAAGCACAAACAGCTGCAGGCTAATAACGTTTTTTAATGTTTTAAAACATTTTTTATTAAATTAGACAGATTAGACCGCTGATTTTTGTTCAATTGTCTAACAAAATATCTAACGGCTATGATTAGGACAGAAAAGCATTTGGAGGAGTTTATTTCAGAGGGAAACGCCTTATGGCGTAAAAATATAATGTTTCGCCAACAGTAAAGTGGAAAGAAACGACCATCATTAACATTAAAACTACCGTACCAATATTCAACATTTAAAGTGACAATGGCTGGTACACCAACATTATTACACAACAATACCTAAATTGATTTAACCAATCAAAATACAGGAAAAACTAAAATTAAATTATTTTAAAAATAAATTAAACTACTTTCTAGTTTAATTTTTGGTAAACTTAAATATAATGTCAACATCAATTTATTTTAAATATGTTAATACCCTGCTGCACAGCACGAAATAATAATTGTTTTCTAATTCATAATACATATTTGGACTTTTGTTGTTAACCTTATATAAAAATTGATGATATTTTTATTATTTTAAGTCAGGGTGGGAAGAAATTTATATTTTGTAATTAGTTTTTCATTGGAATTTATTTTTAACCAACCTTTTACATTCACCTCTTCTTCCCAAGGCGATAGATCCGCATTATTGAGAAGAGGTATCGCCTTTTTGTCGAAATGGTTGCCAACCAAAGATTTGTCATGTCCGAATATTTCTTATCGTTGGTGTCATATCAGCGCTAAATATATTGCTAAGAACACCCATCCATTATATGTTACTTATCAAAGTCGGGTTAGTTTTAAATGCCAATGTTACTGAAATTAATATTATAAAGCCATGCATCATTTACGAAATATTTTTAAAACAAAACTATACTTTATAAAATACAATTTTTTTAAATTATATTAATTCAATAATTTAAAATGTGAAATTTAATTTAATTTTAATAAAATTTAAAAAACTCAATTTAGAGTTTTTATAAAATTCATATAAATTATTAATTTTTGGTTTTTAAATTTTATAATGATAGTGTAGTTTATTAATTCATTTCAAAATCAAAATATTTTATAAATTTTGTAATGGTATGTAGTGTTGTGTCATGTTAAAGTGCATATTACTAAAAATATGTTGATTTAGCATTTTTAATTTTTCCGAAATCTAGTAATGTAATTATCTAACTATGCAAAGGCTAATAAAAATATATTTATTTGTGTTTATATTATTTTATGATTTGGGTGTGGTTTGGATTACCACTGTCCTAGTTAAGCAAGGTAAGTCTCATCTCATTTATGTTAAATATTTATTATTTAAGATAATTTTTATATAAGGGTTTAATATATTTATAAATAAATAATTTTGAATTAAATAGGTATAAAAGCACTTTTCAATTTATAAACATTATTATTATAACTTTGGGGATAAAATGACATCTTTATCTAAATGTACGAGTTATTTAGAAACATTAAAAAAATGTTGCAACATGACTTTTATTTTAATTTAATAAATAAATTGAATTTGGCTCTCCAAATATACCATGTTATATATAACTTGTAATCTTTTGATATTTCGTCAATTCTCTAAATTTATAAGTGATGTGCCAAGGCTCTCCTTGAGATGAGGTTGCCTAAAAAACACAACATATAAATACTCAACAACTAAGATCAAAGCATATATTTAATTTAAATTCTTTCCAAGTGAAATAATGCTACCATTACTTCACTGGTATTTAATATTTGATTTTTAATGCCTATATTATACGTTTAAAAATATTTTGAAGTTTCTCCACTGTAGCCTACACCACCATGCAAAAGTCATTGTCGCGTACACTAGTAGAAGTCAGGGTGTATGTAGCAATTGCTCTTGCAGCAAAAAATCTAGTCCCAAGTCCAAATGGTCCAGGTGCAGAAGGTTTGGTTACCAAATCACTCCCCAATGACATGTTTTTAGTTCACCACCTCTGCCCACCCGTCACTACCTCTACACAGATCAATAATGGTGATAACACTGGATCTATCATCGCTCCCTTTTTTGTAGAGTCTTTAGTGACTCCTTGCTCAAAATTAAATATTATACGTGAGGCTTGTCACAAAGATTAATACTGGCTATAACACTCAATATGTCACTGGTCCCTTTGTCGTAAGGGCTCTATTGGCTTCTGGCTTGAATTCAAAGCTTACACATGAGGCTTGCTACAAAAACCATAGAGGTAGTGATTGCAATGAGTGATGGAGGTAAAAAACAAAAATCAAAGCCTATTGCATTGTAAGGTAATTTCCAAATTTGATGCAATATGAAAATTATGCGTTTTTCTTTTCCTTTTGTGTGCCTTATTCTTACATGTGTTTCCTTTGCTTCCATGTGTTGTGGACTCTAAGAGGGGATCAAGCAAGCCTAAGGTGAGCTACATTGGGGAATATCCATACCCTTTCCCTTCCATTAGTGGCAAGTACTAGTATCACCTATCATGATGATGAAGTTGGGGATGAACTATACCATTTAGCTTAAACAGAGGCAAGTAATACAATGACATCATCTTCAAAGGAGGAAGGAGACTATATTGGAGCAAACAAATAACTAAGTGAAACTTCATTTATTTGAATCCTTGTTCAAATCCATTGGTTAGTGGAATGTATGGCATAGTTGCATCATATCATTCCAAAGCGTAGGTAAATTTATAGCCAAAAAAATCTTTCTAGTGTAAAACATTTATATTTCGTTGGATATCGTACCATTTTTCCCATTACTCAAAGGGTGGAGTAGGAAAGCATGCTAAGGTGAGCTATATCCTACACCATTAGTGGGGTTAGTATTCCTTGCAAAGTCTGTAATGACTTATGCACACACACTTAGGCACTCATCTTATCTCGCTTTCCCAAAACTCACTAACTCATGCCTTACTCACTTGTTAATAAGGTGACTTAGAGAGTAGAAAGTTTCTCCCTCTTTATACCCCTAGCCTACCTAACTGACAAAAAGACTTGCTTATTGGTTTGAAAGGTCTAGAAATTGACCTAAGAGATAATAATTTGATTTCTAGGCTTTTATGTTAACCTCTAAGTAGTAATAGACCTCCTTCAGCAAGAAAAAATTGAAAACTCCTTAATAACAATATGAGAAATGACATAAAATGTACACACCATTATAGTGCCATAGCCACTATCTAGTTTTCATGTTTATTTTCGTGTTGGCTAATCTTTTAATTGACGTGAGTTTTCGTGCAAGGCACAAAGGAATAAGAAACAAAAGAATATTCATAGGAAAAAGAACTTTGTTGAGCCTTATCTTGACCTCTACTTACTACGGTGAAAGGCTTCTTCCGTACTTGAAACCTTTTACCTAGATAGCCCCAAACAAGATGAACAATATAAAAATAAGGGGCAAGAAGATTCTTTCTTGACTGTATGCACTCACCTATATGATATAGGACCTTACTTCCCCATCACTATCTCGAGTATTTTATTTGTCAGAAAACATGATAAACCTATTACGATCTCACGAGTGAGGGCTAGTTACGAGGATACATATTCTATTGTAGAAGAAACTGTAGAGGGGTATTCCATGGCCAAACCATAGTTTTTGTAACTCGATATGAAGATGATGAAACTTCCGAGGAAGCATTGGCTAATTTTTTTTGTAGAAGCAACTAGAGAGGGGTATGTCATGGTTGAACAAGAGTTGTTGGTTCAAGTGTCAGGAAATTTCATAGTGTGGTCTATGGAGTTATGATCGTGTCCAATATCATATTTTTAATACAACTCATATTCATAACCATCACTTATCCATGCATAAATGATTGTTAGGTTCCCATTTTGTCTATTTTTGACTGAATATTTTGCCATTGTATTACCCTCTTCAACTCTTAAGTGAAAGCCTTTGCTAGTGTTTTGGCTTAATCACTCCAAAAGGTACAGAATAACTTTCCTCATTACTACATGTTTAATTATTCAACACGTAATCATGCTATCTTTATAATTATTCCTTGAAGTTGATTAAAGTGTTGACTAATTTCTAAAACTGCCTAACTGGCAGGATCACATTTTTCCGTTGCTGAAACAGCGGAAACAGCGCAAACTGTGAAGCTGAAACAACAAGAACAGCATGAACCTCGGAGCTGAAACAGCACGAACAACATGCGCACTTTGAGGAACAGTTGGGATTTGCGTAACAAATCTACATCGACAAAAGAGTCTGACCGATTACTATATTGGTCGTAATGATCATGATCCTCATGGCTGTAACAATATTTTTTTTATCAAGAACTGACTTTCTTATTTTTGGTACAAAAGGGTTGAATCTGAATGTATGAAAATCTGTTGTAATAGATGTCTCCTCTATAAAGAGGAGACATCTACATAAGAGGAAAAGAGGGGAAACATATTGTAACACAGAACTTGTAGTGAAGGGATGAAACTGAATTTCTTTTTGTAATATGGTTTATCGGCAGATGAATACAATTCTGTTCTGAGTATTCTATTTTAATTCCTGTGTTCTAGGGAATCTTATGAGAAGGACAGGGCCCACCTTCATCACAAGATTCATCCATCTTCTTTCTGTTGTGTGGTGTGTGTGTGATTTCTGTTTATATTACAGTTACTGCTTCTAATGATATTTACTTTTGCTGAAACTCTGTTTTCCTTTTAGCTGATTGATGTTGCATATGAGTGCCTCACCGGTGATTAGGATTTACAGAGTGTATGTGTGAACTGGAAAACAGAGGCAGGTGCTGAAAGTCCTTAATCTGAGGATAGGGTCCTGATCCTTTGTTGCAGGACAACCATCACTTCCTTTTGCAGACTTGTTTCCTTTAAGTTATTTGTTCTTACTTCATTTTCTGCAATAGGTTGTAACTACTGTAACTGCTGTAACACAGAGTAGGGATTTCATAAGATAGTAGACTGTTTATACTACAACTTTTAATACCATTAAGATTGAGTACATACAATACGTAGTCACCTTTGGAATAATCAGACTTTCCCGGGTTGATAATTAATGTGGCACTCGACTGTTTTATTATTAAACAATTAAAGTGACCAACATTTTGGCGCCGTTGTCGGGGAAGGCGACTAAAGATTTTAAGGGTATTAACATTTTTCTTTAGAAATGTAGGATGCATGTGAGGACGCAAGAAGGTTAGCCATTCAGGCGGCAAAGGCAAAGGAGGAGGAAGAAAAACTTTTATTGACGATATTATTTCAAAAGCTGAGACATCCCAGAGGTTAAGGCTCTTGGATGCCACAGACCCAACACTCTTCCCAGACAGATTTTCAGACAGAGGAAGTAGTGGGGCCAGAGAGGGTTATAGAACCATTAGAATATACTAAGGAACTGGTGGAAGAAGACGAACGACCAGTAGAAGAACCAATAGAGGAAGCTACGGTGGAGGAACCAGTGTAGGACATTGAAATCCCAACAGAAAATTCCGAAGACCGGGCAAGCGCATCAGGAAAACAACCAATGGAGGATAACAATGAAGGACTTTTTGGTGGAGGTCGCAGAATAGAGGGAAGGGGAGAAAATTCTCTCTCCACCCTGGAATTCCCCATTGGAGATCTCCCCAGAGGAGCAACTCCTATGAAGAATATCCCACTTTCAGCATTACCCAATTTCCATGGGTTATCCACAGAAGATCCTGATGAATTTCTTTTTGAATTTGATATACTGTGTAGAAGCTATGACTATGTTAATTCTGCTCAGAAATTAAAATTGTTTCCAGCTACATTAAAAGGGAACGCATTAAGATGGTTCATGAGCTTGGGAGCTCATGTGATTACAACATGGGACCAGATGAAGGAGAAATTTTTGGCTAAATACCAAGATTATTGTCGAACAAGAGGAAGGAAGGAGGAATTATTCAAGATGACTCAGAAGGAGGACAAAAGTTTGGAGGACTTCGTGGAAAGGCTACAATATAACTTACATCGATCTGATCATCCTGATATGAGTAAGGATATTCTCAAGTCAATATTGCTAAGAGGGGTATGAGATGATTGTTTAGATATGTTGAATATGCTTGGAAAAGGGGACATATCTAAGGAATCCTATGATGAGATTATCAATCTCTGTAAAAGATGTTCGAGAGGAGCAGCAAGCAGACCAAAAAGCAAAGATAGTACATACTCAAGAGTCCAGAAATCAGCAAGTGGAGGAGCAACACGGGCCGAAATAGGTAACTTACTTGAAGAATTTAAAACTAAAATGTTAAGCTCTTTTGCTTCACGAATTGATACCTTGCAGGTTGAAAAGAAGCAGGCAGAAGCAGAAGCAGCTCTGGCTATTTTTTGCTCTAAATGTAGGGAAAAACACCCACTAAGGGAATGCCCCCTGGACAAGGTACCAATCTGCACTATCTGTGAAAAAGACCATGAGACTCAATAATGCCCTTCTTTGCCGAGAATAAAAGCAGCACTGCAGCCAACTGAAGAAGAAGCTGAAGCAGTGTACCTCCTAACACAGAGAAGACAATGGCAACCACGAGGACCAGGTACGAATTCTAACATGTCATTTAATCGTTGGAATAATCATCCTCCTTTTCAAAGAAATTACCCACCCTTCTATCAAATGCAGTACCCACATCTTAATCAAATGAATTTTCAACCCATGCAGCAACCAAACCCTCCTTTTGTTGATCCTACGATGTGGAATCCCTGGGCTCTACAACAAACATATTTTAATCAATGGAACCCGAATTGGACAGCTCCATAGATCCCATTTCCAAACCAATTACCTCAGTATCAACAATCTCTCTCCTTACCATCAAATGCCCCACCTAATAATTAGACAATAAGACCCCAGCTGCCTGTACAACCTAACCCCAACCCGAATAATAATAAAGCTCTACAAGTAATTGATGTTCAAAACCAACTGGTTTCCCCTATGCAATGTAATGACATTCATTTACGCTCTGGAAGAATACTTGAACCCATTATTGATGTTTCCGATTCTGATAAAGAAGAAATCAGAAAAGAAAAGTCATCTAATGCTGAAACAGTTGGATCATCCTCTAATAACAATGCTGAAACAGTTGAAACATCCTCTAAAAAGACTGCTGAAGCAGCAGAGCCACCATTTCCTGAACGTTTGGCTCTTACCAAAACACTTGAGCCACCTGCTTTTAATCTGTTAGGAGAGCTGCAGAATTTATATGTTAAAATTCCATTCTTACAAGCACTAAGAGATGTACTGATTTATGCTAGAACTGTTAGAGATATTTGTATTAAGAAACCTGGGAGAAAAGCTAAAGACCCCCTCACAGTTCATGTGATGGGTGATCTAGCTGCTCTAATGCCAGAAAAAAAATCCCCCTGTGAAATATGGTGATCCTGGTCACCCTACAGTCACAATTCAGGTTGGTAAAACCTTTGTTTCTAGAGTTCTAGTAGATCTGGGTGCTGCAATAAACATCATGACACTTGAAACAACACAGTTACTGCAGTTAAAAATTTTTATTAGGGAAACCCCAACCATTCTAGAGCTGGCTGACCACTCCACAATCAAACCTGAAGGAGTCATTGAAGACCTGATAATTTCAGTCGAATCTTGGAACTACCCAGCTAATTTTGTGGTGTTACAGACCAAAAATAAGTTGGGGGGTCATCCATTGATTCTAGGGAGACCTTGGCTGGCTACAGCAAATGCCTTCATTAGCTGTATGTTAGGTTCAATGACAATTTCTAATGGATGTGAAACCAAACAGCTTACTCTGTACCCTCATGCCACACCTATGATTAACGATGATAATTCTGTGTGGTTAGATTATGAGGATGATGAGACTCAACCCATTTTGACTGTTGGACAAGCCTAACTTTTAAAGATTCAACCGAAGATGAATTAATTAGTAGATTTATTTCTGAACCTTCTTCGGTTAACTCTGAAAGACATGATCACTTGACTTCAATCTTGGAATTTGAATCACAGCAGAATCTTAAAACTGAAGACTTATCTCAGACATTAGCTGACACCCCCTCCAAAAGTATAGCAGTCGAGATCGAGCCTGGTAAAACATTAAAAATAAACACTAACCTAACAGATGCTGAAACACAACAGTTAATGAAGTTACTCCACGAGAATAAGTAAGCATTCGCATGGGATTACACAGATATGAAGGGAATTTCTTCTGAATTATGTACTCACCGAATTTATATTAAATAAGGATCCCGCCCAGTCTGCCAACCCCAACGACGAATGAATCCTAATTTAAGGGAAATTGTGAAAGAAGAGCTTCAAAAACTGTTGAATGCAGGATTTATATATCCTATATCTGATAGTGAATGGGTTTCACCATTAGTAATAGTACCTAAGAAAAATGGGAAATGGAGAGTGTGTGTGGATTATAGAGCTCTGAATAAGGCTACTCAGAAAGATCATTTTCCCTTACCATTTATTGATCAGGTACTAGATAATTTGGCAAGTAAGAGATTCTTTTCCTTTTTGGATGGATTTAGTGGTTATAATCAGATCAAGATTGCACCCCAAGATCAGGACAAGACCACTTTTACTAGTCCATGGGGGACTTTTGCCTATAAAGTTCTTCCATTTGGACTATGTAATGCCCCAGCAACATTTCAAAGAGCGGTGATAGGAATTTTTTCTGATATGCTTAATGATTCCTTAGAAATATTTATGGATGACTTTACTCCTTATGGTGTGACTTTTGAAGATGCTTTACAAAACCTTGAAAAAGTACTTAAACGGTGTATAGAAGCACATCTTGCCTTAAGTACTGAAAAATGTCATATGATGATGAATCAAGGTATTGTTTTGGGACACTTCATTTCATTCCTAGGAATTCAGGTTGATCCAGCTAAGGTACAAGTAATTCAGACTTTGCCTATCCCGAAAAAACAAACTGATGTAAGAAGCTTTTTAGGACATGCTGGATATTATAGAAGATTTATCAAGGATTTTTCTAAAATAGCTTCTCCTTTGTTTGTGTTACTTATGAAAAATGCTGAATTTAAGTGGACTGATGGTTGTCAAAAAACATTTAATGAACTTAAACATCAACTGTCTATAGCTCCCATTTTAAGAGGACCTGACTGGGCACTCCCCTTTCATATATCCTCTGATGCTTCAGATACTGCAATTGGAGCTGTCTTGGGTCAAGAAGAAAACAATCTTCCCTATGCTATCTATTTTATTAGTAAAAATATGACCCCTGCTGAACTTAATTATACAGTCACCGAGAAAGAATTCTTAGCAGTTATTTATGCTATTAATAAGTTTTGACATTATATTACTGGTTACACTACTTTTGTGCATATTGATCACTCGACCATTAAATATTTAATGAACAAATCAGTTACAAATGCTCGAGTTACCAGATGGTTATTATTATTACAAGAATTTTATATTACAATTGTAGATCGACCAGGTAAAGAAAATGTAGTTTCTGATTTTCTTTCTCGGTTAAAAACTCATGAAAATATTCTAGTAGATGATTCTTTTCCTGATGAATATTTATTTGCAGTATCTGCTCACTCACCTTGGTATGTAGACATTACCAATTACTTAGTTGCAAGGAAACTACCATCACACCTATCGCACAGAGAAAAAAGAAAGATCGTTCAGCAAAGTGCTAGGTACAGCTGGATAAGTGGGTGTCTCTTTCACACAGGACTCGACCAGGAAATTCGAAGATGCATCAGAGAAGATGAAGTTTATGATATATTGAAGGCTTGCCACGATGGCCCTTGTGGAGGGCATTTTGCAGATAAAAGAACAACACACAAAGTTCTCAGAATGGGTTACTATTGGCCCTCACTTTTCAAGGATGCAAAGAAATATGTTAGAGCCTGTGATAGCTGTCAGAGAATGGGCCAGCCTAATCATAGGGATGAAATGCCACTTAACCCCCAGGTAATACTTGAACCTTTTGAAAGATGGGCACTAGATTTTATAGGTCCCATCAACCCTCCATCCAATCAAAGAGTTTATATACTGGTTTGCACAGATTATATGACTAAGTGGGTAGAAGCTAAGGCACTCATCAAAGCTAATGAAGAATCAGTGTTAACTTTTCTATTTGAAGAAATCTTTGTTAGGTTTGGTTTGCCTAGAGAACTAGTCACAGATGGAGGACCTCCTTTTAATTCTCATGGCTTCAAAGATACACTCCAGAAATATTACATTAAGCATAAAATGACTACACCTTATCACCCCCAGGCAAATGGGCAAGTGAAAAGTACAAATAAAGTCATAGAAGCCATTTTAACAAAGACAGTCAAGGAGAATAGAAGGGACTGGTTTCAAAGGTTTCCTGAAGCATTATGGGCTTACAGAACTACTTGGAGGAACACTACGGGTTTTTCACCTTATGAATTAGTTTATGGTAAAAATGTTGTTTTTCCTGTGGAATTTGAAATCAAAACCTTAAGGACTGCTTTAGCTGTTAACCTTGATTTGACTGATGCACAGACAGCTAGGTTGCAGCAGCTTCAGGAATTGGATGAAAAGAGGTTGGATGCCATCCATCAAACAACCATGATAAAACAACAAAGAACAAGGTGGCATGACAAAACTATTAAGCACAAGCAGTTCCAAAAAGGTAATTAGGCCTTACTGTATGACTCCCGTTTTGAAAATTTTCAGGGGAAATTAAGAACAAGGTGTCTAGGACCTTATGAAGTAGATGCTGTTTTTCCAAATGGAACAGTCAGACTCCAAACGATTGATGATAGTAGAACACCATTATTAGTGAATGGGTATCAACTCTGTTTGTATCAACGGCCTATTTCTAAAGAGGCTTTCAAAGCTACTTGCATGACAGACATACACTATACCTTTTTGGGGGAACCTACTATCCCTCAATGCACTTAATTTCCTGTCTATGTATTTATTTCTAGATTAGATTTCTTAACTAATAATCCCTGTCAAGGGTTGCCATGTTACAATTAATTATTTTGCAGGACTTAACTTTGGATGGTGGCTGAAAAAGAAAGATTCCAATATAGGAAGAATTAATCTACAGATTGGAAAAGGATTGTCATTCCAGATCATAATCCATTTCCCGATGCTGATATACCATTTCCCGTTGCCGATACACCATTTTCCGATGCTGATACACCATTTTCCATTACTGATACACCATTTCTCGTCACTTATACACCATTTCCCGTTGCCGATACGCCATTTTTCATTGCTGAAACACTACTTTCCAGTGTCGAAACACAAAATCCCACTGCTTAAACACCAATCTTTTCTATTTTTCCTAAATATCCCCATTTCTACTCACGAGAATGAACTATTATTTCAAAAAGGAATATATCATTCTTTATTCAAAGGAATCAGCCATTTATCCTGTTAATAATACCCCTTCACTACTGCCTCTCGTGAATAATAAAAACCTCGTGGATAAAAACCCTCATACTTTACAAACCCTTTTTTTATAATGATCATTAACCTATTAAGGACGAGGTAACACTTTTCGGTGCAACAACCAAAGGTAATTGTAAAGGTATGCATGTTATGTGTGAATATTAAATTGTAGTTAATGAGGAGATAGTTGACATGACCGCTAAAAGCATCGTATTGCCAACCATATTATTCAGCCGCAGTTGAGGGGGATTACCGAAATATCGTAATCATTACAGGACACGCCTATCACTGCCATCCCTATTCCTCCCGGTTGTGTCTAATCCACCTCGCTTATGCCTGACCACGTCATAATTTCATTTTGCAACGTTCTACTCTGTTTTCGACTTCGACAACTCGGCTCTGCACTCTGTATTCTGCCTAAAATAGTAACCGTGGGTGGAGATGATGTTAGACATGAACTGGGATCGACGGTGTTACTGGAACTTTACCTAGACGCATACCAAATCTTCCTTCAGGCAGGATGGGTGGACTGTTTTAGAAGACTTCCGGAATTTGATTTACAGCAAGTTCTCGAATTTGCATGCAACTTGAGGGAGGGGTATTCTACTGTCCAAGGGGTTAGAATCCCAGTAACAGAAGAAGACATAGCACAAGTTTTGGGGCTTCCAACCAATGACATTCACTGATTTAGCAGGAAGCATCTTATCCTCAATGCGCAGCAAGATTTCCTGCTACCTGGGGAGCAGGTGGAAGCAAAAGGCAGGGGTATTACGCTTCGGTCATTACCACCGCCTTGGCCAAAAGTTGCAGAATTCGTCAAGCACTACTTCACTTGCGAGGGCCGCTACCAGGTAGTCTACCAACATGACTTTGTCTTATTAAATCATTTGCGGCATGGTCTTCTAGTAAATATGCCTTATTATCTCCTTGGATGTCTGAAAAATATGGCACATCACACTGTGAACACTAGGCATCAACTCCTCTGTCTCACACACCATTGTTTGGTCTAACTCCTCATAAATAGAGGCTTCGCCCTGCATAACCCGCCTCCCCTCATTAACCCTCCCCAGCAAGATGAGAAAAATCCTCAGAAAAATGAAGAAAATTCCCAGCAAGATGCTGAATCTCAGCAACCAGCAGCAGGAACACCCCAATTAAGCACTGAAAATCCGCTGCACTCCTTACCCCATGATGAAGCCGAATCATCCACTCCCATAGTTCACATCCCTACCGATGATTCAGATGAGGATACCCTCATCACTTTCCTAAAAATGAAAAAGCAACAGAAAACTGCAACCCCGTCAAAAAGAAGAACCAGGGCCTCAGTAAAGGCAACTACTATTTCTGATGATTCCCTGAGTAAAAGTCCTCGCAAGAGGAAAACTACTGTCTCTCCTGGTTCCCTACCTCGGCAACGAACAAGGTTGTTTACAGCAACTGAGGCCGTTCCTCCTATCATTTTAAACCCCCGTATCCCCCATAGCCCTCAACCTTCACCTCCTTCACCCTCAGATGCCGAAATTCAAAGTGTTCACGATTTTGTAACGTCATTTTTCTCAACAGAGGCAGCTGCTCCACAAGAACCAGCTGCCGACAAATTCAGACCAGACATCCAAGCTCATATAGGACATGTGGCTGTTACACAAGAACCAGCCACAGACCCAATAGGTGAAACACAAGAACCACCTATTGGGGAGAAAAAAGAAGACGACCTGCATGTGGCTGTTACACAAGAACCAGCCACAGACCCAATAGGTGAAACACAAGAACCACCTGTTGGGGAGCAAAAAGAAGACGACCTACATGTGGCTGTTACACAAGAACCAGCCACAGACCCAATAGGTGAAACACAAGAACCACCTGTTGGGGAGCAAAAATAAGACGACCTGCATGTGGCTGTTACACAAAAACCAGCCACTGACCTAATAGGTGCCACACAAGAACCACCTGTTGGGGAGCAAAAAGAAGACGACCTGCATGTGGCTGTTACACAAAAACCAGCCACTGACCCAATAGGTGCCACACAAGAACCACCTGTTGGGGAGCAAGAAGAAGATGCCCTAGGTGAAACTGATACACAAACAGACCCAATAGGTGAAACACAAGAACCACCTGTTGGGGACACACATGATGAAGAAAATGCTGAACAACAATTTTCTTTTCCTTTAGAATCTGTAACTGTAGAAGCCCCAGTCACTCTAGCCTCCCTACAAGAAGAAAATGAGTTCTTAAAATCAGAAATTAAGGCCTATCAGAAAGAATTAGCAATGGCTAGGGAAGCCTATAAAGAAGAACTCAACCTGTACATGTTAGCTCAAGTAGCATCTCAAGCTGAAATGAGTGTAGAGAAAGAGCAATACAGTGAATGCATGTGCAGTGAATGTGGGGATATTTACACTCAGGCATGATATAAAATAATTGCAGTCCCATTGACTGGAGCCAGCCCTGTTATATTCAAAAAGGAACACCCTGTTGTTACACAAGAACCAGCAGGGTCTTCAAGGATTTCAGAAGAAGAAGTGGAACCACCCCGGCCTACCCAAGTTATTGATGAGCAGAAATCAGAGGAAGAAATGGAACCACCCCTGCCTACCCAAGTTATTGATGAGCAGAAATCAGAGGAAGAAGTGGAACCACCCCGGCCTACCCAAGTTATTGATGAGCAGAAATCAGAGGAAGAAATGGAACCACCCCGGCCTACCCAAGTTATTGATGAGCAGAAATCAGAGGAAGAAATGGAACCACCCCGACCTGTACCCAAGTTATTGATGAGCAGAAATTAGAAGAAAGTAGAACCACCCCGGCCTACCCAAGTTATTGATGAGCAGAAATCAGAGGAAGAAATGGAACCACCCCAGCCTACCCAAGTTATTGATGAGAAGAAATCTGAAGAAGAAGCAGAACCACTCCAGCCTACCCAAATTATTGATGAGCAGAAATTAGAAGAAGAAGTAGAACCACCCCGGCCTACCCGAGTTATTGATGAGCAGGAACTAGAATCAAAATATTTTACAACTGTGCATATACAAACTGAACCTCCCTGTGTTAGCGATGCTCATGCACAGACTTCTACTTTTCAAGAATTAAGCAACACATGGAGAGCAGAATACGAGCTTTCCCAAGGAAAGGAATTTCAACAGCAGAAGTCATTATGGTTTAACTATGCCTATAGGAATTGGGAAGCAATGGAACAATCTCGTGCGCAGCACAAAGAAAATAAGCAATTAAAAGCCAAACTGTCCCTTATCCTAGATTTGGTCCAACACTTATTGGCTGCAAGAAAGCCTTCTTTTAATTACTCTGTGTTCTTGAGAGAACGCATAGCGTTCCTCCAATTGAAAGCAGTAAAGGATGGCAGACCACACCAGGTCTCTACACCACAGCAATTCATTGAAACTTTTGCAGAAGCACCAAACAATGATCAGAATTTGTTGTGCGAACTCTATCTTCACAATGAGGCTATGCCTAAAGATAGAAAGATTAATTTACTTCCTATTTGTGGTGATATTCAAATAAGAGCTTTTATTTCCTTTTTGGCCAACCAATTCACTTGGCAGAATGCTTTCATGTCTGCACAACACAATGAGGAGAACTGTCTTCTCTGGATTCGTCCGGAACCACAGAATGCAACCATCTTCCTCATGGAACATCAACGGAATCTACGAGAGACAGGCATGACCGATCACATTAGGAATCTGCAAGCAGCAGTCTTGGAAGACTGCCAACATTATGTCAAAGCTAAAGGACCTTTGGCCATAAAAGCAAATGAATTTTTCTGGGAACAGTGTCCCAAAGAAAGAAGGGAATATCATCCCTACAATCCACTCAATGTGCAGGCAGCAATCTCAAGGATACCTGCTTACGTAAAATGCATGAGACAATGTGCTGAACGGTGGATTGGTTACCATTTTCATTTCCCTCTCTTATGGCTTCCTGGAGAACAATACAAGGCTCAATTTACATTGACTAAAAAGGAAGAATTGGCAGCATGGAAAAGCATTCAGAATGCCCAAGGGTTCAGAGACATGGCTGACAGCACTTTCTACACTTACTGTATAAGCAATCTACACTGTTCAACCCAGTATTCTGATTCCGATTCAGATTAGGCGTTGCATGCGGACATGCAACATTTTCAGTTGGGGGGGATGTTAGGTTCCCATTTTGTCTATTTTTGACTGTATATTTTGCCATTGTATTACCCTCTTCAACCCTTAAGTGAAAGCCTTTGCTAGTGTTTTGGCTTAATCACTCCAAAAGGTATAGAATAACTTTCCTCATTACTACATGTTTAATTATTCAACACGTAATCATGCTATCTTTATAATTATTCCCTGAAGTTGATTAAAGTGTTGACTAATTGCTGAAACTGCCTAACTGGCAGGATCACATTTTGCCGTTGCTGAAACAACGGAAACAACGCAAACTGTGAAGCTGAAACAGCAAGAACAACATGAACCTCGGAGCTGAAACAGCATGAACAACATGCGCACTTTGAGGAACAGTTGGGATTTGCGTAACAAATCTGCATCGGCAAAAGAGTCTGACCGATTACTATATTGGTCGTAATGATCATGATCCTCATGGCTGTAACAATATTTTGTTATCAAGAACTGACTTTCTTATTTTTGGTACAAAAGGGTTGAATCCGAATGTATGAAAATATGTTGTAATAGATGTCTCCTCTATAAAGAGGAGACATCTACATAAGAGTAAAAGAAGGGAAACATATTGTAACACAGAACTTGTAGTGAAGGGATGAAACTGAATTTCTTTTTGTAATATGGTTTATCGGCAAATGAATACAATTCTGTTCTGAGTATTCTATTTTAATTCCTGTGTTCTGGGGAATCTTGTGAGAAGGACAGGGCCCACCTTCATCACAAGATTCACCCATCTTCTTTCTGTTGTGTGGTGTGTGTGTGTGATTTCTGTTTATATTACAGTTACTGCTTCTAATGATATTTACTTTTGCTGAAACTCTGTTTTCCTTTTAGCTGATTGATGTTGCATATGAGTGCCTCACCGGTGATTAGGATTTACAGAGTGTATGTGTGAACTGGACAACAGAGGCAGGTGCTGAAAGTCCTTACTCTAAGGATAGGGTCCTGATCCTTTGTTGCAGGACAACCATCACTTCCTTTTGCAAACTTGTTTCCTTTAAGTTATTTGTTCTTACTTCATTTTCTGCAATAGGTTGTAACTACTGTAACTGTTGTAACACAGAGTAGGGATTTCATAAGATAGTAGACTGTTTATACTACAACTTTTAATACCATTAAGATTGAGTACATACAGTACGTAGTCACCTTTGGAATAATCAGACTTTCCCGGGTTGATAATTAATGTGGAACTCGACTGTTTTATTATTAAACAATTAAAGTGACCAACAATGATCTGAAAATCGATAATATTCATAACTAAGATCATATCCATAACCCTAACTTCTCCATGCATAAATGATATAACAATTTGTAATATTCATAACCTATCTCATATCCATAACCCTCAGTTTTCCATGACATATGATCTATAAATCAGTAAATAACATTGAAAAAGGGGGAATGTAACACCCTCATCCCACATCTACCTAGGTAACTGACGAACTACGGTAAATATGCAACGAGAGGCCACTATAATGGGATTGAACCTCCTAGATGAACTTAAGGAGGCGGAATCAATGGAAACACATCACACAGACCTTCCACATCAACAAAAGAACTCCCAAGATCCATCCGAACCGCTCAAGTAACCAAGCCCTGAGACCAAATTAAGTTTTAGACCATTGAACCCCCAGGCACTACCTTGATATGGACATGTATGCATCCAGGAGGCTCCAAACACTCCCACAACATGGATATTCATGTGTATGGAGACTTTTCTCCTTAGACCTCTGCCCAAAACTCAATGACACTTTCAGAACTAAAAGATAATAACAAAATAATGATACAAATGCAAATTCTTGAACAACGACTTGACCGGACCCCTATTAGCCATGACAGGATTTTTGTCAAACATGTCTGTTGGGTTATGTTATATTCTTTCCATGACTAACCCATGTAGTTAACCGAAGGGTTTGAAGGGGGGTGGAGCCACCCCTTCATTGCACCGATTGCATAGCGGGGGAGTCACAAGGGGTTTGAGGGGTGCAAGTAACCCCACTCTATGGGGTCCGAGGTAGCGGCCTGGAAAATTTTGGTTTTGGACCCTATCTTAGGTTGGACGGACCTACCTATGGTTTTGTGCATGTTTTTCACACATGGTTTTGGACACGATGGTTTTCGGTCCATGGTTTTGGACGTGATGGTTTTTGGTCCATGGTACTGGATGCTTCGACATGTATAAATATGTATTGTAACATTGAAAGGAACATAATGAAAAATCGAGCTGGTAGTCCTGGTTTTGGGATCTAGGGGAAAATCACTGTGTATATGTGTTTTATGTGTTATGCTCTCGCATTGTTTATTTTCTATGTTTTAGAATTCGAATGTAGGTAATTTTTGTATGGGGTTAAAACCTACATTTGGTATCAGAGTTGTTTTGGCTTCAAGGGGACACCTTTTTTGCTGAGGGGTTTCGCTCCGGCCTGTGGTAGACCTTGTTCAGTGGGAGATTTGTGGGATAGATTCTAGTGGTGAAAGAAGATGGCGAGTAGTGGAAAGATAGAGATCGAGAAATTTAATGGTCAGAGTTTTGAGTTATGGAAACTAAAGATGCAGGATCTATTGGTGGATAAAGAGTAGTGGATCGCGGTAGATCCAAGTACTAAACCAACAGGAGTGTCCGATGAAGAATTGAAGAAGTTGGAGCAGAAGGCAAAGAGCATAATACGATTGTGTGTCTCAGATTCAGTATTGCTAAATGTATCAGGGGAAGCTACGACGAAGGCTTTGTGGGACAAGTTAGGGACTTTGTACCAATCTAAGCCTCTTGTGAATAAACTATTCCTACGGAAAAAGCTGTATAACTTGAGGATGAAAGATGGAGACTCGGTGATAGAGCATCTAAATGTGTTTAATACTGTGGTAAGTCAATTATCCTATGTTGATATCAAAATTTCAAATGAAGATAAGTGCATGAGTTTGTTTTGTTCTCTACCCGATTTGTGGGATAGTCTGGTTATTACAATAGGTAGCAATGCAACTGCCTTGCAGTTTGATGAAATAGTCTCATCCTTGCTGACGGAGGATATGAGACGGAAAAATATGGAGAGCCAGAATGGTGATGCCTTGTCTGTACGAGGACGATCCCATAATAGAAACAAAAATAAGTCATAGAGCGGGAGGTCTAAATCTAGAGGGAGATCTAACTCTCAAGGAAAACCTGTAAAGGTGGTGTGCTAGAAATGCAGAAAGGGAGAGCACTACAAAAGGGACTGTAAATCTAAAGCTCCTCACAAAGGAAAGGGATTTGATGATGTTCCTTCTGTAGAGGTGAAAACCACCTCAGATGAAGGTGGGGATGTGTACTTGGCTTATTCAAGTACACATGTAGATGAGGCATGGTTTATTGACTCAGGTGCATCCTTTCACTTCACTCCCCATAGAGAGTGGTTCTATGAGTACGAGAAATATGATGGTGGTGATGTCTTCTTGGGGGATGACAGGAAGCATATAATCGTTGGTCGTGGAAAAGTAAAGTTGAAGTTGCAAGGTGGAAGGGTTAGAACACTTCCGGGTGTTCTACATATTCCTGCATTGGCCAGAAATTTGATTTATGTAAACAAGTTGGATGATGCAGGTGTAAAAACAATGTTTGAGAAGGATACCTGCAAGATGTTTCAGAGAGCGCTAGTATTGATGTGGGGAATTCAGATTGGAACTCTGTACAAGCTACAAGGTATCATTGTTGCTGATGGGTTCAATAGTTCTGTGGTTCCTGAAAGTGGAGCAAAAAATCTATTGGTCTCTGGAGAGAAGACCATGTTGTGGCATCAAAGGCTTGGACATATTAGAGAGAAGGGCCTTTGAATACTTCATGGTAAAGGTATGGTATAAGGTATGAGTAATAGCTCTCCGGATTTTGATTTCTATGAAAATTGTATATATGGGAAGTAGAATTGGGTGAGTTTGCCCTTTGGTGGTAAGAGGGTGAAATAGATACTACAACTTGTGCAAAGTGATGTGTTTGGACCTGTGAAGGTTCCATCACTGGGTAAGTCTGTGTACTATGTATCATTTATATATGACTTCTTAAGGAATACATGGATATATTTCCTTAAGAAGAAATCTGAAGTCTTTGACAGGTTTAAAGAATTTAAGGCTCTAGTGGAAAACCAGATACAGAAGAAGATAAAGGTGTTGAGGACAGATAACGGTGGAGAGTTTTGCAGTAAGGGATTTGAAGAATTCTGTAAGAAGTGTGGTATAGCACGGCATAAGACTACTCCATATACACCCCAGCAAAATAGAGTTGCAGAAAGAATGAACAAGACGTTGATGGAAAGGGCAAGAAGCATGCTCAGTGGTGCTAGGTTAGGATAGCAATTCTAGGCAGAGGCGGTGGAGATAGCATGTTACCTGGTCAATAGATCACCTTCATCAACGTTGGAGGATAAGACTCCATAAGAGGTATGGATGGTAAGAAACCCTCTCTTTCACATCTGAGGGTATTTGGATGTGATGCATATGTCCATGTTCCAAAGCAGAAATGAACCAAGTTGGATAGTAAATATGAAAAGTGCATCTTTATTGGGTATAAGGATAGTTTAAAGGGTTATAAGCTTTGGAACCCAGTAACAAGGAAGGTTGTGTATAGCGGAGATGTGGTGTTCAGAGAGGTGAAAGATGTTATTAAACATGAAGTCCAACCAAAGGAACCTGAGAAGATAGAGTTTGAGCTAAAGGAGGAAGAATCAAACTCTACACCAGAAGAGGAATCAAAAGATGAAGAGCCACAAACTCCAGGTGTGAGAAGATCAATTTGAGAAAGAAGGTAACCAGAAAGGTATAGTCCATCTACTTTCTGTTGAAATTTTGCTTTATCTATTACTAATGATAATCCCAGAACTGTGAATGAAGCAATAGATTCAGGGGATGGAAAACTCTAGAAAGAGGCCATGGTTGATGAAATGGCATCTTTGCACAAAAATGAGGCTTGGGATCTGGTGGAGTTGCCAAATGGAAGGAAACCCATTAGTAGAAAATGGGTGTTCAAGAAGAAGACAAATGCATAAGGAAAATTGGAGAAATACAAAGCTCAGTTGGTAGAAAAAGGTTATTCCCAGGTGCTGGGAATTGATTTTGGTGATATTTTTTCTCCTATTTCCATGGTAGCTTCTATTAGATTACTTTTATCTGTTGCTGCTACTTTTGATTTTGAGGTAGAAGAGATGGATGTGAAGACATCATTTCTTCATGGGGATCTGGAAGAGGAGATCTACATGAAGCAACCTCAAGGCTTTACAGTGAAGGGTTAGAAATAACTGGTATGCAAGTTAAAGAAGTCTTTGTATGGGTTAAAAAAATCACTAAGGATGTGGTATCAGAAATTTGATACAATTATACGGGGACTTAGCTTCACTAGTAGCAAAGTAGACCACTATGTGTATTTTAAATTAATTGGTGATCGTGTTATTTATTTGGTCTTGGATGTGGATGATATGTTTTTGGTTGGAAATGACAAAGAAATTATCTAGGATTTGAAGACCCAATTGTCCTCCAAATTCGACATGAAAGATCTGGGTGCTGCAAACTATATTTTGGGCATGGAAATTAAAAGAGACTAGGCAAAGAGGAAGCTTTGGTTAAACCAAAGGAAGTATGTCGAGACAATATTGCAGAGGTTTAATATGCAGGATAGTAAACTGATGAAGGTTCCTATTCCTGTAGGTGTAAAGTTATCTGCTGAACAGTGTCCCAAGACATAAGAAGAGGATATGTCCTGTGTTCCATATGCAAGTGCAGTCAGTAGCCTGATGTATGCGATGGTCTATACTAGATGAGACATTGCACATGTAGTGGGAGTATTGAACTAGTTTATGTCAAAACCAGGGAAGAAGAATTGGACAGCAGTGAAGCAGGTTTTCAGGTATTTGTGTGGCACTAGTGATTATGGTTTGTGCTACCAGGGAAGACCAGGATTGGACAGAGTTTTGGATATCCGTGGCTTTTTTGATGTGGACTAGGCTGGAGATCTGGATTAGAGAAGATCTACAAGAGGGTATGTGTTTAACCTATTTGGAGGTGCAGTCAGTTGGATGAGTAAGAAACAATATGTAGTGGCACTATCAACTATAGAGGTAGAATACATGGCAGCCACTCATGCAAGCAAGGAAGCAGTTTGGTTGCAGAGATTGTGTTCAAGTATGGAGTTAGTATAGGAAGCTATAAGGATACACTGTGACAGCCAAAGTGCAATTTTCTTGGCAAAGAACCCTGCATATCATTCAAAGACAAAGCACATTAATGTTCAGTATCACTTTGTGAGGGATATGATAGAAGACAAAAAGGTGTTGCTGCTAAAGGTGGACACTTTGAAGAATACTGTAGATGCATTGACAAAATCTGTGAGCTCTGAGAAGTTCTCTTGGTGTAGAGAAACAATGGGCATTGCAGGGCTGGATAAATGACTAAGCTCTCTTGTGGCCCCCTATGGAAAGAAAACAACAAGTGGGAGAATGTTGGGTTGTGTTATATTCATTCCATGACTAACCCACATAGTTAACCGGGGGGTTAGAAGTGGGGGGATCCCCCCCTTCGTTGCACTGATTTCATAGTAGGGGGAGTCACGGGGCATTTGAGGGGTGTAGGTAACCCCACTCTATGGGGTTTGGGGCAGCGCCCGGGAAATTTTGGTTTTGGACCCTATATTAGGTTGGGCAGACCTACCTATGGTTTTGTGCATGTTTTTCGCACATGGTTTTGGACATGATGGTTTTCGATCCATGGTTTTGGACTCAATGGTTTTTGGTTCATGGTATTGGATGCTTTGACATGTATAAATATGTATTGTAACATTGAAATGAACATAATGAAAAATCAAACTGGTAGTCCTGGGTTTAGGATCCAGGGGAAAATATCTATGTATATGTGTTTTATGTGTTATTCTCTCACATTGTTTATTTTCTGTGTTTTAGAATTTGTATGCAGGTAATTTTTGTATGGGGTTAAAACCTGCAATGTCACAAATATGTAATCTATAGGTTTAACTAACAAATCTTAGCAAAGGGGTCTCATACCTATATGAGAATTGCTAAAAAGCATTGTTCCCTTATATCATTAGCCACATTATCATCTATTAGGTCATAGATACATTATACATTCATTTACAAATCAAACATGAGGAGAGCCATACATCATCACTGTCATAATATATGCTTATAACCAGCATAACAACGACATACATATCAAGGATACATCAACTATAGAATCCACATATAAACCAATAAATTTACACATAAGATGTCAAGGGAAGAAACTCTTATCAATGAATGCAAAATCCAACCCGGGATGGGACCGCTACGTTCCAGCCGATCATAGATTGGCTGAGCTAGATCTCTCTTCATCCAATCACCCCCATGCCATATTCCAAGCATGAATGTGGGACTCAAACCAAAACAACCAACCAGGGCATCCCGAGGCTACACCACCTCAGCCTCATTAATAGAAACCAGGCTTTAATGTATTCCACATCGGTGAACTAGGCCAACATAATAAACATGTAATAATAGGCTTTACCATGATCTCCACCATATCAATAGGCCAAAACAAGCATGGATTCCACTGTATTTATCCACCTAAACTATGAGGAATTTTTCAGTCTTCTAGTCTCTCAGGCTTTACTGTAATCATACTCTAATCCAAGGGTCACTGGACACTAAATCGAGACTCCACCCTCTAGGCTTTACCATATATCTTGCCATTCACTGAAAAGTATTTCTATGCCTAACCAAGGGCAACAACCTCTAGGATTTACCATATATCCAACTATTACCTGGTCGAGAATTCCTAGGCCCACTAAGGCACACAATACCAGGCTTTAATGCAACCCATAGTCTCATTCAAGGGTCATTGAGCCAGTGGCTCTACTGTGATCCACAGTCTAGTTTAGGGATCACTAGGCCATGTGTTCTTTCTTTTGGAGATCCACCATCCTTAGCTTCAAATCCATCTCAACCGAAACATGAGAACCCTATCACACCATGGCCATCTATAAATAGCAAGGTTAGGATGAAAACACTGTCACACTTGGAAAAAGACATGCTATAATAGCAAAGAACCACGTGCAATATCATGCATGCCAAATCTAGCAAGGAAAACACACACACAAATTGATACCTACAAAGAATCATGTTTTAGCTTCTTGATCATGCTCTTCCTTGCTTGCTCCTTCCTTCCTCTTATCTTCTTTTCCTTTCTTGATTCAATGCCAAAGTGATCCAAGAAAAATATAAGGGTCCAAGAGTGAGAGAGTGAGAGAGCTCCAAAACTGAAATGAAGAAAGGTACGAACTGGTCCTTTGAAGCCTTTTTTATCAATTAGGCCTCTATCTTATTCATTTTCCATTATTTTCCTTCATTTTCCTCCTCACATGAAACTTGTGACCCTTCACCTTCCTTTTCTCCTAATTTCCATTATTTTCATAAATAAATGTGCCAAAAATTCCATTTTGCCTTTCGAAAGCCTTTTCCACTACCTTTGTCAATTTCATTAGCCATAATAAACAAATGAACACCCACCCTAGGATTTCTAGCCCAACCTTCAGCTTGGAATAAGTGTCCCATCAACCATGATTATTATTTTTCCTTTACTAACTTTTATTACATGGAACTTTCACCAGGGCTGTTACAAGGAACATTTGCAGAAGGGGCACATGGGCTTCATGCAAGCCCCACATGCCTATCCAATATGTTTTTGGTTTGGATTCCATTTGTCTATTTCATTCATTAGGTTGCTTTATGGTCACCATGTTGGTTTCTATTTAAAGTAGATTGACACCACATATTTATGTGTTGTTATTTTAATATTTTCTTTACAATTTTTTTTTTTTAAAACACTTATAACTTGTACTAAAACTATTGTTTACACAATGAAAAGCTAACTCAGTTAGGGCTTGACATTTCCACATCCTTACTCTCACTCATATTTCTTGCACTTTCCATAGAAAAATACCCCAACTGGTCATCATTATTATATATTTCCTAATTTATAGATTCTTAAGAAAAATTTCAAAGAACCTTTCAGAACTTGAAACTGTATTGCAAAATAGTGCATACAGTAATTTTTGCATCTTGAAATGGTTTTTGAGTTAGACATTGGATTTAACAAACAATAAAATAAAGGATTGGGGTTGTGGTGATGCAAAATTTCAATAAATGTTGATTTGCAAGGTTGTAGATCTTTGTTTCTGCATGTTATCTTATGAATGGAGTGCATGTTTGAAAGCTCAAGGAATATATGTTTAGGTGTTTTCTTTTTGTCGATTGTTTTTGTGATTTTAAAACTTATTTTAATGATCGATATTATATATTATACTCATGAATATCTCTCTTATATCCATTACTAAGTTTTTCTTGACCTTGAGGGTCTTGGCATGACATTTATTTTAGCATTTTGGTAGTTTCCTTTGTTTTGTTCCATGCTTGCATATGGGTTCTTAGTTTTTGTTACTTGATATTTTCTGCTTGGGTTCCTTTTCTTAATTAGGAAAACCTTTTTACTAAGTGGGTTATTTTATATCCTCCAAGGATGACACTTAATTTTGACTCTGTAAAATCTATGTTTGGTTATTGTAATTGGATTCTTAGGGTCAACATTATCCCAATCCTCATTTACAGTAGTCATAACCAATGAAAATTCATCAAGATACAAAAGGTTCATCATATTCTTGGGTTTTGTTGGAGAATTCAAGATAATCAATTACAATTTCTACATTTCTGATATTTTATTCCAATATACATGCTACAGGCATGATTCTTCTATCCCAAATTTCCATTTTCCAGATGCTTCAAATTATCACTAATAAATTTCTTTCTTTGTGAAAATTGTCCCTTCCATTGATAAAGATAAAATTGTCTTTTGAATCAACCCCAAATCTTGATGATACAAACCAATCCCTTGTTAATATCATTGGCAAGCCAAAATATGTTAACCATCAAAAAGTAACCTTGATCCACTCTTCTCTTGTCTTTATTTCTTTTCTAGTTAATCATTTTATCTACAATGGAATTGTGTATCGTATTACAAGGTTTTAATGCATTGTAGTATGTGATGGTGCAACTGAAAGGGTCAGTTGCAATTTCATTACAAGGTGTTAAGGATACAACAATGTATGGGGAATAGGTGTGTATTGTAGGGTTGGGGTGCGATACCAACAATAATTACAGTCAAATCATTTCCAACATGCTAGGGACCAAGGTTCATATACCCAATTCATGCTTATACATCAAGTTCTAAAATCTCAAGGTTGGTTCCTAGTTCCTCTTTTTTTTTCTCTTTTTATGAAAATGGGTTCCTAATTGAGGCAACATATTCCTTTGCAGTGTTCATATTCAGAATTTGTTTCTCATTTCTTATGGCTTCATGGGATTGGGGATAGGCTCATCCATTAACAAAAAATGTTCAGTGCTTACATGGTTTACACCATTATTGTCAACCATTGTCTTCTAGACTAGTACAAGCAACAAATTATAGGACTACTTGATTATTAGCACACTTGAGCTCATCACATTCTTCCTCTTGGATTTTTAGTTCTTTTATGTTTTGGGGGAAAACAAATTTTGTAGGGAAATGAGTATGGAATTTTTCATATTTGTTTGCAATTTTGTAGAAGGGCCCATATTATAGAGGAAAGTTTTAATTTAATTCATCTTTTCCTAGTAAGAAAGCTCATATTTTGGTTCTACACATTTTTGGAACTCAACTTTCAAATTGCAAATAATATCTTGGTTTTTCCACATTACATATTTATAATACATTGTATGGACTAGGTTGTTGTAGTCATAAAACTACTCTCCATTACTTTAATTTTAGTCTTAGCTTGCACTGGTTAAACATTCCACAACCATGTGATTTTCCTATTTCTTTCATATGTTGTCATTTTTTGTTAGGAAAATAACGAAGATGGTTGTGAAATGAGTGATAATTAGTTCCATCCAAAAACATGACATGCATCAATTACAAATCAAGCCTATAAGGTTTTTTTCCTGATCAAGTGTCTAGTCACACAAACATAAAAGAATTGGGAAGATACATATATTTATTATACTTGTTATACAATATGAAATGTATTGTGGGCACTATTTTATTACTGTCTGACAAGGGAGAGAAGGAAGGTGAAAATAAATAAATTTGCATATAATGGAAATTAGAGGGAAAATTAAGGAAAATGAAGAAAAAAAAGATACATCAATGATAAAAGGGCATCACGAAAACAATTGATATCTTTTGATAGCTTTTTCCTAGTTCTAGGTTTTTTACAGTTTAGATTTTAGCTCTTGTTCATTCCCTCATAGTATTGCACACATAGAGAATTCTTGGAGCATTCTAGAAATCACTTAGATTGGATAAAGAAAGTAAAGGAAAGAAAGGGAGTGCAAGGAGGTAGTTGCTTCAGTAGCTACAAAATGATTACTTTGTAGGTAACGAGTTGCATGTGTGATTTCCTTGCTAGTTTTTGGATGCATGGTATACACATGTGGTTCCTTGGTTACGTGTTTTCATTAGCATGGATTTTTTCCTAGATTGACAATAGTTTTGACCTTGCCTTGCCATTTCTTAGATAACCATGGTGTAGTGGGTTCCCCATTTGTTTTTTCTGATCGGTTCTCAGGTTTCTATGGTTGTGGGTTGGAACAAATTCTCTGGAGCCATGAAACAACTTGGTTTCCATAGAGGATGTGGGTTGGGTTACTAGTCCCTAGAGTGTGTGGGTTGTGAAAAATTCTTTGGAGCCCTGAAACAAACCAATTTCCCTAGAGGTTGTCGGTTGAGTTACTAGTTCATGGAACCCTAGACAACTTGGGTAGAGACAATCTAGTTTATGTTAGTGATTTATGTATTGTATAGGTGAGATCATTTTTCTTGAGCGTTGAGGTGGTTTTTCCTCTAGAAGCCCTAATTGGTTTTAGTTTGGTTTAATCGTTATGATATGGCATTCATGCTTAAAATATATCGTGGGGGTGATTGGCTAAAAGAAATATTTGGTTCAACCCAATCTATGGTCAAGTGGTACATGGAAGTTCATGACTTGGTTGGCATTTCTATATGCTAATATGAGTTATTTTACTATTGTGGTATATGAGAACTTGTACTGGTTATTATTGAGATATTATGGTTTATTTGTCATAGTTTCTATTCTAGTTATATGTGAGTTATATTCATGGTTCTATTATGTGCTCTAGCTTTGAATCTTGTCCATGATTTGATAAGTTACTCAATGGTTTATGGATTCATGGACTAACAAGTGTTGTCGCAGTAAGTTTGAAAAGACATAGATCCTTCTTGTTTATTCTCAGATAAAGGTCAAAATTTTATCATTAGATATGCATTCACAACCTCCAACTTATGTGTTTACTATCTATCTGACAAAAAGTCTATTTGGTACTAGTCATGTCTAGGTCAATATCTTTCTCAAGCTTTGATTTTTTAACATTCTTATAATCATTGTCATGATTTGGGAAATTTATAGGTAGTTCTGGGAAGTTGTATGGAAGCTCGCCAAAAAAGTGGCATACATCTCATGGCCGCATGCACTGAACAATGAAATTTGGGTCATAACTGCATGGAGACAAGCCTATGGGTGCAATTATAGCCTCCCAACTACATGTATGAGCTATTATGGGTGTGGTTGGGGATTAATCCTACTGAAAAAGTGTTCCAGTTTATGGATTGATCACCCGAGGTGGTCTTTAGGCTCCTGAGTGATCTGTAATATTTGAGAGATGTCAATTTACTTCTGGTTTGTATGCCCCACATCAATAACTAGAAATTTGAGGTGGGATCATATCATAGTGACACAAAGCTTATACTTACCCTAGAGATCTTGTGAAATTGAGTAAATGTGGGGTGGAGCATTACATCTACCATCCAAAGGTTTTTAACACAAAGCTTGGGCCTTCGATTATCACCATTGAACCATAATGGAATTATGAGGATTTAAAATAACATATGATGCTTACAAGTGTATGCCTGGTCAAAATAAGACCATAATGGGATTGTGACTTATTTGACTCTTTGATGATTAAGCTTTATAAAGTAGCTCTCAAAGAACCACACATGACCTCCATAGGGCACCTTACGCCTCTATGGGGGATCTTTAGTTTCATTAGTATGTTTTACATAGTAATAATGTGTCTTAGGATTGTATCATGGCAAAGGGATGAAGATAATGACAGAAAGCCAAAAATGAAACTTCTTTGCCTTACACTGCATGAAAAAGGCTATAAAGAACAATAAAAATAATTTTTGAGAGCTTTTACCCCTCCATCTAAGAGACAGGTTCCAGTATGATGTTTTCCACATCATATATAAGATTTAGGCCTTATATCTTGGCTAAGGAATGAAAAAGTGCATTATGATTCAAACCGATCTTTCTCATGTTTATTTTTCATGAACAAGATATGTAGAATGGGGATATGGAAACAATTAGTATGTTTTTCATAATAAGAATGTTTTTCATGGCCTCTATGATGGAAATAAGGGAAGGAAAACAAGATAATTAGTCCCTAAACAAAACTTCTCTAGTTCAATGGACATGAATAAGGCTTAGAACCACCACACTTATCCTATCTAAGATATTTCTAGCATTCAAGTGCATTATGGGTGTTATTTGATGGTTTTGTGTGCCATAGTTGGGTCTTGAGGCCTTTAAATTTGACCTCAATATCACTAGGAGGTTTTCTCAACCATGTATGACACTTGGGCCTTAATGAGGGTCAAGCAAGGATCATAAGCTTCTTGGGTCACATTTGAATTTTCCCATGAACAATATTCTTGAAAAATTATTTTAATTACCACATAGGACATCTATAGCACATATTTGGAATCTATGGGGGATCTTTGTCACCACTGGTATGCTTTATATGATAAGAACAGGTCTTGGTGAATGTACTATCTTGAGGGGAAGATAAAGGAGGGCCTTATGCGATAAATAAAACTTCCAGATTTCAAGGAACATGAAGTGATCCTTAAATAATAACATAAATACTCTCTAAGGGATATTCGAATTTCAAATTGGATATGGGAGAAATGGCATGTTATTCTACATAAAGAGGCACAAGAATTGTTAGTATTCTTGGTTTAAATCAAGATACTTTGAATTCAAATTAATAAAATCATTGTCTCTATGAATCTAGTGCAATATTCAACCATGTTATGAAATAACACCACAAAAACCCCACAACAAATAGTGTTTTGTCACTCTAAGATGTAAGGAACAAATTACTATTAATCCTTAAAACCCTTCTTTTTTAAGGTGGTTCATAGATACTATGTGGCTGCTACATCGGCGAAAGATCCAGACATATCAACCTGAAGGGATCTACCTGTTGGCCAAACAAACAAGGCCTAACCCCAAGGGCATCTAGGAGATTTGACCCATTGACCTCACAGCTGGCAAGGTACTTAGCAACAGGAACTCGACCAACTGAAATAACCCTTTGGGATTTCCTTAAAACCATTCTATATCAGTTTCAAACTCTTTTTCTTATCCTTCATCTAAAGGAAGTATAAAATTATTATATATTGTAAACTTATACTCTATATTGTATAACACCATTATAATTTTTACATTATAGATGGATTCATAAACCCCTTTAATGAGGTCATTAAATCAATCTACCTAAACATTAACATTGCAGACGCAGTTAGATACCCCTTAAAGGGTTCTCTAAATTTTAACATTGTAGATGGACTGAGAGGCCCCTTTTCCTTTAAATTTTAAGGTTGCGGATCAGTTCAAAGACCCCTTTACTATGAATCCATTTGTAGTGTTAAAATTTAGTGAAATGTAACACTTGAGTAACAAAATTGTATTTTTCCATTTCCGAGGTGAAACAATAAAATATGACTAATTCATATACTTCTTGTACTTGTTAGTTGGTCATACTTCTATTCTTTGACTATAGTAATGGCTTACATTAATAATTTTTAATTTTGTCACTTATTATCTAGTCATATATTTTAGCCATGGACTAAATTAGTCATTTTAGTCTCTTTTAGTTGGGTCACTTATTATATAGTAGTATATTTTATCCCTAGACTAAATTAGTCGTTTAAGTTAGTCATTTTAGTTGTGTCACTTGAAATTGGTCAATTGTAGTAGTAATTAACTTGAAATAGTTGTGTTGACTAACCTTTTAGTGTCATAGTCACTAATGTCTCATTTTGTACTAGTATAATAAGGTTTAAATTTTTTTATTAATACATTATCATTACTAACTTTTAATAATAAGGTATAAGGTTTAATAATGATATTAATATTTAGGTTAATAACATTAATGTGGTTATTAATAATGTTAATAGTATTTATATTTGGTAGATAGTAATTATTTATTAATAGAAGTTTAATAACTCTACTAATAATATTATTTAAACCTTATTAACTTTGTAATACTATATTAATAATTGTATATCAATACATTTATCTACGCATAATAATACATTAATAATATATTAATATATACATTAACACATGTCAATCAGCATGACATTATGCTCAACCATGATTATCCACAGACACCGTAGGCACAAGGTCTATTATAATAAGTTGTAATCAACTTTATTAATATCATATAATAATAATAATAATAATAAGGTTCTATTAGTAATATTAAGGTTTGTTGTTAATAACATTATTATTAAGATTCATAATATTAATGTGGTTATTAATAATTTTAAAAATATTTATATTAAGGTTTAATAATTATTTATTAATAAGGTTTAAGCTTTATTGATGATATTAATATTAAGGTTTATTAATAATAACATTTATTAGTATATTAATGAGAGTTTTAAATAATTTTATACTATTATTTAAACTGTAATAACTTTATAATAATATAATAATAAGTATGCATCAATACATTAATTTAAACGTTAACACATTAGCAATACATCTATCTACACATAATAAGAGATTAATGCTATTTTTTCTACACGTTAAGATATTAAACTATACATTAATATATTCCTATATACATTAATTCATGTCATCACCTCATTAACAATAGTCAACATCGACATAGAAATTAATTTAATCATTACACTTAATAAATCTAACTTCACAAATTTTATATAAAAAAATTAATATAGGTGTAATATTATTTAATATTTATGTTTTTTCAATATTTAATTTTTAATATAACTTTAATCACTTTTCTCAACAACGCAACTATATTCACCATGGTAAAGCGAGTTCAACAATTATGAACACAATGCTTAACATGGTCAATCATAATGAACATGGTGAATTATATTCATTTATAGTTAAATATTAACAACCATGCTCAACAATGTTAACCATGAGCAACAACGTGTGGCTTAATGGATGTTTCTATTATTTGTAATTGATTTTTCCTCAATTTATATTTTGACGTTTAATTGAACCTTTTTTGTTGGATGATCGTTTTCATCTATTTTTTTAATTGATTTAAGGGTTTGGGTTAAGGTTAAAGACCTTTAATTAGTAAACAAGTCCTTTGTTTATCATTCTGTCATGTTTTTTTGAGAAATATATAACATGAGGATTAAAATATGGCTTCAATAACTATGTGGGCATTCAATGTGTTTTTGTGAAGCCAAGGAATTGGAGAACTATCTAGCTATTAGAGAAGCCATGTGTAAGAAACCAAAAGAATTTGATGTGAGGATTCATCATTTTTGGATAGATATTCATAAAGATTTTTCATGTGAAGCCTCTAGAATGTGAATTACATAGAATATGACTGTGTTATTTGAATGTGTCAAGACCGAGTTTGAGCACAAGAATCTTTGCAATTCAACATTGCACACGTTTGAGAGTACCTTTCACAATAGTTTCCCCTTGGGAGGTAATAAGACCTTTGTGATAAAAAAATGCTAAAATCATACAAAGAAGTTTGCAAGAGTTTATAATAATAAACTCCACGAGAATAACCCATGATGTTTATTTTCTCAAACATGGAAAATTAGTATATTATAGTTTAAATTATTATTATTATATATGATTGCATATATTATGAAGTATTATCCGAAAGTTTAAAATGTTTTCTAATTTTGTGACAAATTTATTTTGACTTTATAGTGTTCTATAATTTTGTGAAAAATTAATCAAGATTTCAAAAGATTTTATAATTCACTGAAATATTTACCAAACAATATACATGTATACTATATTATTGATAAAATAATATATACATTTTATTCTTTACCATGGTGATTCACCCATTTATAATAAATTTAAATTTTAGGGTGTTTCTTAACATTTTCCCTTATGGGCATATGGTTTTCACACTTGAAAAAAGAAATAGAAGACCGCTTTTTGAACTCTGAATCAAAATTTTCTAAGGTCATACTAAAATACTTTTAGTATTCACTCAATGAATGCATTCCCATGACATTCGTATTGATGCTTCAACTCGAGAAACTCAATATTTCTACAAATCCTAATACTAGTTGGAATTATACCCATTATGTTATTTGCAGACACATAAATTTCTTTAACCCCATAACAACTTGTAATCAAAGGGATTTTTCCAGAAAGCTTCTTGTGATAAATATCAATGTATTTCTGGATGGACAGAGCCAAAATATCAAATAAATCACCCAATAGAAGTATTCTCACTTACATTCAAGTACTTAATTGTGAATGCTTCTTATTAGTCCAAGCCTCATTAGGGACTATACCATTCACCTTGCAGTCAAAGTTCATTGACTCTGCAAAATTTGCCATTTCTTTGGCACTTTTAACCAAACATTCATGGAAATGCTCAATATTTCTAATTTTCTGTAAATTAAAAAATAATATTGTAATTTTATGGACATCCTATTTCTAATATTTGATTGGCTTGGTGGGCTTTGATGGGGCATAATTCCCTTGATGGAGAGAATTTTCTTTTTGGTATTTATCAGTCCTCACAATTCATTTTAGAATTAAAAGAAGAACTAGTTTTATGAATCACTAGCCCATCAATGAGTTCTCTGACTCTGACATTACTATTTATCTTCCCAATGTTGCAGGTCCCTTATGTGGGTGCGGGAGGGGTTGGGGGAAGATCCACATATTGGCTTCCCGCACATTACAATTCTCTGTTTTCAGGTTGCTTTTGCATCGCTGCATAATACCATGCTTTAAACGCCCTAGTTTGCGCGAAGACATTTAAATAATTAAAGTACTCTAAAAAGATATTGAATTAGAACACAAAGATTACACACACTAGATTCCCGCACATTATAACTAAAAAATATATACTCAAGTTATTAAAAATGTAATTGTAACTCAGTCCAACTTTAAACTATATATTCAAATCATTAAATTTTTTATTGCATAATGAGTGAATGGTTGTGTAGGAGTGTAGAGAAAACACATTTATCCACACAATCAACTTTTCCACACTACTACTACAAAATATATCTTATCCTTTATTATCCCTATGCTTGACATTAGAAATCATTCCTTTATGGTGTTTTCTAATTTTAAAAACGTGAATAAAATTATATATTCAAATTATTAAAAAATTAATTGCACAACATGAGTGAACGATTGTGCGGGAGTGCAGAGAAAACACATTTCTCTGCACAATCAACTTCTCTGAACTACTGCTATGAATGATATCTTATTCTTTATTATGCCTATGATTGACGTGAGAAATCACTCCTTTATGATTTTTTATATTTTATTTTGAAAACATAAATAAAATTATATATTAAAATTATTAAAAATGCATTTCTCCACAGAATCAACTTCTTCGTACCACTACTACAAATGATATCTTATGTAATGACACCTCCCATATTTACCCACTTTCACCATCCTACCGAGGTAAACATGAACAGATGGCTACTATGAGATGACTCAACTCCCTAAGTACAGTTAAGGAAGTAAAATCGACTAACCAAAACTTTACTGACCTTCCATAGGAGCTACAAAACCACAAGGATATGTTCCATCACTCTAGGTACCCACACCCTAAGCCAACTTGATGTTTTAGTGGCATCGACTCTTAGTCACTTGCACAATAAGACAAGCTAGCAATCATAAGCCTCAAGTCACATGGATAACCCTACCTCCTAATGAATCAAGTCTAAATGACCCAATTCTATGGATGTGACGCCGAGATATGAGCTCTTATTAACATTACACATCAAACACAAGAGAAAACAATCTCTTATTAACATATGAAAAAGATAACCAAGCCAGGGACTTCTATGTACCACCCAACCATAAATTGGGTTGAACCAACTATTTTTTTCAAACAATCACCCCCATTCCATATTCCAAGCATGAATGTGGGATCTCATTGGATAAACCAATCCATAAGAAACCAAGGTAATCCAAAGGTTAAACCACCTCCACCTTCATACTACCTTGATCCCACCTAAATTGGTTCAAATATCACAAAACCAAGTTGATGTTGGATGCCTCATAATTACTTCACCATACCTTGAGGAATTCTCTAGTCCCCGCCCATTAGTTGAGGGCTTCCTGGAGAAAACCATCGCCAACCATAGCCCTTGGGATTTTCCTGAGACCACCACACATGGATCCAAAATGTTCCAGCAACCCAAATCTCAAACAATAATGAATACCATCACACCATGGCTATCCGGAAATGGCAAGGCCATGTTAAAACCAGTGTCAAACATAGAAAAAACCATGCCAATGTCAAAAAATGAACCAAATACACACATGCATGTACCATTCATGCCAAAACCAACTAGGAAATAATACATGTAACATTTTACCTTCATGTATTCATGTTGAAGCCACTTGATCCAACTTTCCCTTGGTTTATCCTTCCTTTCATTTACTTTATTTATCCTTCCTTTTCTTTCATTGTCCTTTTTTTGTTTGCTTTCTTTCTTTCTCCACTTAGTGCTCTTTCCATCTCTGAAACCAATTCCAAATCTCCACTGATAAAAGGCTGACAAAAGCTGTAAATTGCTCCTCAGAAGCCTTTTTATTATTGACGCCTCAATTTCTTCATTTTCCCTCTATTTTCCTTCAATTTCCTCCTCATATGAAACCTATGGACTTTCACCTCCCTTTTATTTTAATTTCCTTTATTTTCATAAAATAAATGCCAATAATGTCTTTCTTCCTATTCAAATCATTTTCCATTGCCTTTGGCAATTTCTCCATAACCATAATAAACAACAAGTCATTCCCACGAGGATACATTTCTGAACATTCAACTTGGAATATCAATAGTAAATAGTAAATAGTAAGGATGCATCATAGCCCAGAATTTGCTGTCAAACACTAGCCGCTGGTAAAGTAGTTAAATTAGGTAAGTAAAATAGTAAAATAATGAAATAAACTAGCTGTTAGAAATAAAATAAATATAAATTATTAAAATATTATAAATTAGTTTAAAAACTAGCCTTTAGGAATATTATATTGATTATAAACATTAATTAAGTTGTCAAAATAATATATATTTATTTATAATTAATTGCTTTTAAACTATCTTTTTTATCACAAAATATTTAATTCATTATATCATAGTCTTTAACTCTACTTTTGGGTCAAATTTTTTATATTTGAATGCTTTAATAATAAGGTCTTATTAGTAATAAAAACATATATGATTAAGGAAGAGAACCTAAGCTAAAGAGATAAAAAAAAGGGAGTGGGGGGGTTGGGGTGGGGTGGCGTGGGGTGGAGGTTATTAGTTAGAATTAATTATAAAATTATAATTAGTTCTTAGATCTATTAATACCACTCAAAATAAAAGAAAGAGGAAAGCCTCAAAAATTTAAAAAAAAATTCATAAAAAGGAAAGGAGGAAACAATTAAATGAATCATAAAATCAATCGAAAAAAGAAGAAGAGTTGAAGATAAAAATAACTAAGGAGGGGAGAGGGAGGAATCAAGATGTGAGAGCCGGAGTCCAAGTCTTACTTAGTTTCCACCCATCATCCCTATTAAGATCATTTGCATTCCTTTTAATCTCAATTGCTTCCCTCAGCTTCCTATGGTGGAAGTGATTTACCCTGGCAATGACTTTGGACTCTTCAATGTAGACATGGTGATTTGTTTTCTCTGTATACTCGGCTAGGGCTGATGAGCGTGATTGGCTGTGTCTAATATCAACAGCATGCTCATGGATTCTCTGCTTAATAGACCTACCTATTTCCCCAATATAGGGTATACCATAGGAACAGAGAACAAAGTAGATGCCCTTCATATCTTTAGGATCAATAGGGTCTTTGACAGATCCCTGCGAATTCCTAATGGTATGAAGAGTCCTGAATGAGGAAGCGACATTAGTCTTCCTAAGGACATGGGAAATTGTATCTGTGGTTCCTTAAATATAAGGGAGATGAAACTTAGAGGTAGGATCATCACTAAAAGGTTTGACTCTAGGCCCCTTGTAGGCATTGTGAAAGGCCTCGAGGCTTTGTGATCTTCTACTATACCCATTCCTTCTGAAAACTTCAAGAAGATGAGATTTCTCTTATTCAATGTGGCTATGAACAGAGATTCTTAGAGTGCGAGTAGCAAGAGTGTAGAGCACCCGAAGTTTCTTAGCCAGAAAGTGATGAGAGCTGGCATGGAGATACTGTTCCCTGTAAGTTTTCTTTCAAAGTTCTTGGTCACTGCTGGAACCATCATCCATCCTTGAAAGGAGGATATTTAGGAAGGGAAGGGAACCATTCTCCTCCACTTCCATGGTGAATTTGATGGATTCCGAAAGATAATTAAGGTGTTCTAGAAACATATTTAATTTTTCCCGCCCATGATGCTAGATGAAACACGTATCATCCACGAACCTTTTCCACTTCTTAGGGAAAAATTGAGCTATGGCTGAAGCCTTGGTTTCAAAATCCTCCATAAACAAGTTAGCGATGAAATGGGGGAGAGGTGAACCCATCGCAACACCACAAGTTTGCTAATAGAACTCACCTTAGATGAGGATGGACATGAAAAAACTTGTGGTGTTGTGATGGGTTCCCCTCTCTCCCCTATCATCGCTAACTTGTTTATGGAGGGTTTTGAAACCAAGGCTTTAGCCACAACTCAATTTCGCCCTAAGAAGTCGAAACGTTTCATGGATGATACGTGTGTCATCTGGCCTCATGGGTGAGAAAAATTAAATTTGTTTCTAAACCACCTTAATTCTCTTTCAAACTCCATCAAGTTCACCATGGAAGTGGAGGAGAATGGTTCCCTTCCCTTCCTAGACATCCTCCTTTCAAGGATGAATGACGGTTCCATCAGTCATCAATTTTTTCAAAAGTAAAATCACACGAAACAGTATCTCCATGCAAGCTCTCATCATTTTTTGGCTCAAAAACTTAGGGTGCTCGGCACTCTTGCTACTCGCGCTCTAAGAATCTCTGATATTAGCCACCTTGAACAAGATAAATCTCATCTTCTTGAAGTTTTTATAAGGAATGGGTATAGCATATCGCAAAGCCGCAAGGCCTACAAGGGGCCTATAGTCAAACCTTCTAGTGTTGATCCTGTCTCTAAGGTTCATCTCCCTTATATCCAAGGAACAATGGATAGAATTTCACATGTCCTTAGGAAGACTATTGTTGCTTCCTCATTTTGACCTCTTTGTACCATTAGGAATTTGCTGGGATCTGTCAAACACCCTATTGATCCTAAGATATGAAGGGCGTTTACCTTGTTCCCTCTACAGATATTAGACACAACCAATCATGCTCATCAGCCCTAGCTGCGCATGCAGAGAAAACAAATCACCATGTCTGCATTTAAGAGTCCAAAGTCGTTGTCAGGGTAAATCACTTCCACCATAGGAAGCTGAGGGAAGCAATTGAGATTGAAAGGCATGCCAATAATCTTAATAGGGATGATGGGTGGAAACTAGGTAAGAGATGGATTCCAGCTCTCACGTCTTGATTCCCCACTCTCCCCTCCCTGTTTATTTTTATCTTCAGCTCTTCTTTTTTTTCGATTGATTTTATGATTCATTTACTTGTTTCCTCCTTTCCTTTTTATGATTTTTTTTGAATTTTTTGAGGTCTCTCTTTCTTTTATTTTGAGCGGTATTAATAGATCTAAGAACTATTTATAAATTATAATTAATTCTAACTAATAGTCCCCCTACCCCCCATCCCCTCCCGCCCCCCCTTTTTATCTCTTTAACTTAGGTTCTCTTTCTTAATTGTATATTTTTTTGATTACTAATAAGACCTTATTATTAAAGCAATGAAATATAAAAATTTTGACTCAAAAGTAGAGCTAAAGAGTATGATATAATGAATTAAATATTTAGTGATAAATAAGATATTATAAAAATTATATATATATATATATATATATATATATATATATATATATATATATATATATATATATATATATATATATATATATATATATATAGTATTTTAACAACTTAATTAATGTTTATAATCAATATAATATTCATAATGGCAAGTTTTTAAACTAATTTATAATATTTAAATATTTTATATTTATTTTATTTCTAAGAGCTAGTTTATTTCATTATTTTACTATTTTACTTACCTAATTTAACTACTTTACCAACGACTAGTTTTTGACAGCAAATTCTGGGCTATGATGCATCCTTACTATTTACTATTTATACCTTAAGATTGATTGATTCTTCACCTTGTCCTGAGGATGGACCACATTAGCTGGTTCAAAACGTCAACCAATTCATGATTATGTGATTAATCTGAAAGGCATCTATATACTAAGAGGTTAATATTATAAATTCACGTGATTAATATTATAAACCCACGAAATTAATATTATAAGCCCTAATATTATAAATTACAAATCCAATAGATCAATATTACAAATTATAAACCCAAGGGATTAATATTAAAAACTTTAGGGATTAATATTATAAATCTTATGGATAATATTATGCACTAGGAATATGAAACCTTGGATTAATAAACCGAAGTGATTAATATCATAAATCCAATGGACTAATAAATCTAAGGGATTATAAACTCACAGGAATAATATTAAATATAATGTATTAATATTATAAAACCAAGGGATATAAACACTGAGGTAAATATTATAAACCCTAAAATAAACATTAAACCCTAGGATTAATATTAAATCTTAGGAACATAAACCTTGAGATTAATAAACATAAGGGATTAATATTATAAATCCAAGGGATTATACGCTAAAAAAAGTAATATTAAACCGTAAAAACAATATTATAAATCCAAGGAATTAATGTTATAAACTTAATGGATTATAAATAGAGGGGGGGAATTTTAAACCTAGGGGATTAATATTATAAACCTAAGGGGTTGATAAACCCAAGGGGTTGATAAACCCAAGGGATTAATATTAAAAACTCAAGGATTGATAAACTCAATGAATTAATATTAAACCCTAAGATTAATATTATAAGCCCTAATATTACAAATTATAAACCCAATATTAAACATTAATATTATAAATTGAATATTAAAAGGCCCTAATATTATAAACCTTATATTAAACCCATGTTTTGTAATGTAACAATGCAACATGTAATGTAATGTAGCGACAATGGACCATGGTTGACCATGGTTGACAATGATTGACTATGGCTGACGATGGTTCACCATGTATGATTTTCATATTGAGATAATCTTTCTCACAATGTGACGTTGGAACATTGTTGACCATGGTTGAATTTCATATTAACCATGGTTGACCATGATTTATCAAGATTGACCATGTTTGACCATGGTTGATTTTCATATTGATATAATCTTTGCAACAATGTCACATTGGACCATGGTTGAGCATGAATGACGATGGTTGACGATGGTTGACGATGATTGAAGATTGTTGAATTTCATATTGAGACAAGCTTTGTCACAATATGACATTGGACCATCGTTGAACATGATTATAAACTCCCATGATTTATATTAATATTATAAACCCTATGAATAATATTATACCATAGGAGTATGAATCCTTAGATTAACAAACTGAGGGATTGATATTATAAATTGAAGGGACTAATAAATGCATGGGATTAATACTAAAATCCCAAGGGATTATAAACCCAAGGATTTAATATTATAAACCCAGGTTATATAAATGTTAAGGTAAATATAAAAAAGACTAAAATAAACATGGTTAGCTGTCATTAACCATGATTAATTTTCATATTAACACAATATTTGTCACAATGCGATGTTGGACCATGGTTGTCCATGATTGATTTTCATATTGAGACAATATTTATCAAAATGTGACATTCGAATATGGTTGACCATGGTTGAGAAAGATTGACCATGGTTTACCATTGTTGATAATGACTTACCATGGTTGATTTTGATATTGACCATGATTGATGATGGTTGACCATGATTGATTTTGATATTTAGACAATCTTTGTCACAATGCAACATTGGACAATGGTTGACCATGATTTCTTTTCATATTGATAGAATATCTTTCACAATGTAACATTGAATGATGGTTGACCATGGTTGACTATGGTTTATATCCATATTAACAATCTTTGTCACAATGCAACATTGGACCATGGTTGACCATGGATGACTATACTTGTCACAATGCGATGTTGTACCATGAGATAGTCTTTGTCACAATGTGACCATGGTTATTAACGATAAATAACCATGATTAACCATTGTTGACCATGATTGATTTTCATATTGAGACAATCTTTATGACAATGCGACATTGGATTATTGTTGACAATGATTGACCATGGTTGATGATGGTTGAGACAATATTTGTCAGAATGCGATGTTGGACCATGATTGATTTTATCTCCCTAAATGATTTTATTTCCATTCGCATATTTAGGAAGAATGAATAAGTTTCCCAACTCATCGATCATGATTTATGTGGGTTTGAATAACTAGTAATATTTTGTATGGCAAGTTTGGAGACACTAAGGTGTGTTCTTATGCACAAAGTTACCTAGTAATGTTTCAATTGAGCAGAATGGTGGAGATAAAATTGTACCGCTAAAAGCAATCTCTACTTCTCAATCTATACATCCCAATGGATTGTGTCCTAACATCTCTAGTATGCATTTGAATGGTGTATTTTAATGTTTTTTCATTATTTAGGCATTATTCAACCATAACATAATACGAGCATGTTTATGTTGAAGTCATACCCAAATTCTACCAAATGATATAAAAATCCACTTTTAAAATCATGGAAAATTTGATTTTCAATGTTTGACTTGTGGTCTATTTCACCAACCAATGATGTTGACTTTCAACCTTCAAATTGTTGTCTATTCAACAAATCAATGAATCCAAAATGATATAAGGTATGTGCTAACACTACTAGAAGTGTTGAAGAGCCTTTATACCTTGGATGATTTTTACCACCGACTAATGTTGAAATAAAAGATGGTTTTTGAAGCATGTATATAGTCATTGGATGTTGATTTTGGATGAAGTATTTTGTGATAAGGAAATTTCTGGTGAAAACTTAAATTGTGAGGTTTATTACATGGCAATTTAGGTCAACCTAGACTACTTCAATATAGTCATAGTGGAAAGAGGCAGATCAACTTGCAGTCAAGTTAGTCTATGGCCATTTGTTGTATGATACAATGAAGAATATGTCCATAATTTTTTCTAAATATCAGTGCATTGAAAAAAATAGGACCAATTTCATGCACATGGGAAGGAATTGTCACTATTTTGGTTAGTCGAAGAATGAATTACACTAATGTTGGTCATTCTGGCTAACTTTGTTGACGGATTGTTTAGGTCAAACTGCTCAACTAACAACTGCCAAGTAAAAGACAAGTGTAATCATGTCACCATTGTTAATTAATTGAGATCCTTTTATCTATGTTTTCAATCCTACCCTATCTTATGAAGATGGAAAGATAATAATGTGTTGAATATATACCACAGAGGAATATGAGGAAACATCAATTTTTTAAAGAGATCAAAGGAAAAGTATTGGCTAGAGTTATGTGTGAGATATTGGGTTAACCAGTATAATAAATGAATTTTATGCACAACCATGTTGATTGACATTTTCAACCTTTATAGTATATGGTATTCATGTGCATTATATTTTAATAAATCATCTGAGTCTGTAATTAATGAATAAATTTGTAATGAGTAAATTCAAACATTTGTTTATGAAGTATTATTGGGCTGAGTTCCGGATTGAATCTTTCAATCATTAATTAGAGTTAAAATTCAGGGGGTGAAATGTGAGCCTTGTTCAATATAGGAAAGCGTCACCACCTTTGTAATTGTAATAATTTTTTTTGATGATATCATCCTTTTGGTAACACTAATCCATATCAAATTGAGAATTATTGTAAAAAGATCGACTGGAAAAAAATCAATTTGTCTAGTCATGTTAAAGTTCTCCTTTATAAATTTAATTCCAGACTAAGAAATCAATATTAAGTAGAAATATATCATCACAACATGTCTTTTATACAACCATTTGATGCAAAAACACATCAATATTAATTCATAAACATAAAAATAAATCTCATGGAAGACAAGGGGAAAACACATCTATAATCAACGTTTTATAACAAAACTGACAAAGTAGCACCAAAAAAATCTTTGACATAATTACTTGCAACTGGTGAGGAGTGGAAGGATGCAATACAAAAAAAGACTAGACAAGTAGAAATGCACACAAAGTATTGAAATGATAAACTAATGACTAGTGAATTGATTATATTCCCCAATATAAAGTTGTATAATGGTTCTTAGGTTGTTAAAAAAGTAAAAGGCGGGATGGTTGATATGGAAGATCTTCAATTATTTTATGTTTGAAAGAAAACACTCATGAGTGACAATCACGCACTAGATTCATCCGTAGAGGGAGTTAAAACGATGGCCCCAAATTGGAAATGAGTTTCTTGTTGGTTCATGGTTGACTAGTAATCGATATGGTGGAGAGACTACACAGAATGTGAATAGTTGATATATGCAATAAGTGGCCACCAAAAAAGTAGAAGTCACAGTAATCCTTTCATACATGCATCTTCTTATCCATCTACGAGTTGTGGTGACTAAGTTACCTATCCATACTCATATGCATGGTTGATGTATGATAAGGATATTTAGGCAAAGAGTAGAGGTCCAAGACATTGTTATGTATTATCTCGAGATGAGAAACGCATTGAGGGTGGGAGAGATATTTTAGGGGACTTTTAGGTATATATCACACCATACATATTATACTAAGTAAATGTGAGTAACAAACGATACATATATTAGGTAAAGTGAATGGTTCGCTGAGAACAGGTACAACCATTTCAAGCATGTCTGTCATGTATAAATACACATTAATACTAATAGAAAATTGGTTGGAATTCCTTTCCAAATTTTGTTCCTGTTGAACACCTAATTTGGCAAGGGTTAAGGTGTGGGAGATGAATGGTCAAAGGGAGTCCAAGAGACGTTGGAATATGAATCCAACAATCTCACTAATGTATTATAAATGTAAATCATGTGAATAATAAAGCATCTCATGTTTATCCTATTTGGTTGTATTCTCCCCGTGTGTCTAACATGGTATCAGAGCCATGATGTGCGGCCTTTGTAAACCAATTCTCTCCTCAGGGTAAGATTGCGGCATAAGGCGCAAGACCAACCTCAGGGTAAGATTTTTCTACCTTATATCCATGGTGTTACTGACAAGATCGCTAAAATCCTAAGAAAGAAAAACATTATCACTCATTTCTCAGCCCCCGGTACCATCAGACAAAGTTTAAAGTCTGTTAAAGATGATATTGACAATCTCCAGCATAAAGGAGTCTATAAAATAGACTGTTCTTGTGGAAAAAGCTACATAGGTGAAATTGGTCGCTCCCTCCAGACAAGGCTCAAAGAACATGGCGCTGATATCAGAAATGGAAGATCTCGTACCTCAGCATTGGCGGAACACTCCTTGAAGACTAAACACCATATTTGCCTAGAAAGCGCATCCATTATCGCAAGAGAGGAACATCATCAAAGACGAAAGATCAGAGAAGCTCTTGAGATTATTAAGCATCCTCAGAATCTGAACAGAGACAATGGTATGGAAATTAGCGGAAGCTGGCTCCCCTTGATCAAAGAAATTAGAAGTCGCCAACCCATCCCCAGGTAATGCATCCCTTTGGTATGTTGTCCCCTCTCCTTTTCTTTTTCTAATTTTTTACATCATTAGAGTTCTTTAATAATTTAATTAATATATTTTATTATATTAGTTAACTATAAATATTAACTATTTATAATTACTAATATAATTTAAAAATATATTAATTAAATTTAATTTATTTAATAATTATTATATTAATTAATATATTAATTAATTATTATAATATTTATTTAATTATCATTATATATTAATTATTAATTAATTATTATATAACAATTGATTAGTCTTATATTAATATTATATTAATTTATTTATTAGCTATTATATTAATTAATATTTGAATATTAGTTAGCTATAAATATTAATTATTAATTTGAATTAATGTATTAATTAAATATATATATATATATATATTATTTAGTTAATTATTATTATATTAGTCATTTATAAATACTAATCTCCTATAATTTAATTTATTTAATAATTATAATATTAATTAATTCATTAATTAATATATTAATTAATTAATTATTATAATTAAATATAATAATAATTAATTAATTAATATACTAATTAATATATTAATAATTAATATATAATAATAATTAACTAATTATTATTATATTTAATTATTAATATACAATAATAATTAATTATTTATTATACAATATTAATTATTTATTTATTTATTTTTATAATAATTGATTTCTATTGTTTTAGTTTTATATTAATTTTATTAATTAATATATTAATTATAAATATTAATTATGTTTAATAATTAATAATTAATAATTAATATGAATAACAAGAAAATATTATTATTATTAATTATTTATAATAATTATTCTATTGTAAATATTAATTACTTATAATAAATATTATTAATATTAATTATTTATTTATTTATAATAATTAATTTATTATAAATATTAATTATTTATAATAATTGATATGAATAAAATAAAAATAAAAATAAAATATATAAAATAAATTAAAAATTCTAGCCGACTCTTTGTTCTTCCTTATTCTTCTTCCTCATTAGTATTTATTCTGGTCTTTTGCTCTTCTTGTATCATGATTCTTTCACCCTGATGATGGATCTCACTTGGGATTTGAAACGTTGGTATAAAGATGTTCAAACTGTGGATTCTCCGATCATTGATTCAAAACACACAAGCCACAGATCTCTTAAATCCAAATTCTCTCCTCCTTATGGATTTTATGCCATTATGAGCACTTGTTAAAATAGAGGTTGCTACCTTTGTCAGTGTTTCCATTCCCCTGTTGTGAGAAGGCCATCCCAGCTACTACAAAGAGGAATATTGTTAGACTCATCACTCACTACCAATGCAATTCTCTAACCCTCTCTGTACATGTCAGCTTTTCCTATTTGCTGCTTCTCAAAGCTCTGCATGTCCATTATTATATGTGTTCATTACAACTTGAACTTGAGCATTTTCAATGTGCGCATGACCTAACGCTCCACTAATTTGGACTCTGTCACAAATATATGTTCTCATTTTTGGGCACCCTTTAAATTTGTCAACCCTTTGTGCACTTTAAAATCATAAGAAATAACATCGTGATTTTTTTGCATTGAATACTAGTCGTTTTGTTGAATATGCGGTGATTTTCTCCCTCTGTCTAGAACAATTTAACTTTCTTTAAACCATCGTTTGAAGTTTGAAAGTTGTATTTGTGATGTGTATGGATGGCATGACTATGTATGGTGTTTTTAGTGTTGATAAGCTGCATATGATTCCCTCATACCTGCTTTGAATGTTCTATAACCTCGGCAAATCATAGTCATTTTTGTGTTTGGTTTGAATATATCCAATGTGTGGAAAACGAGATGCTACAAGAAGTTGAATTTGTGTTAAGGTGAAGCATATATGACTCGTGTTCCATGTTCCTGTTTCTGTTGGAAGCTTGAAATAATAGTCTGCTATCTTTTGGAATGAAGCACTGAAACTTGTGATAGCTTCTTGTTGATGCACCAACATTTGCATTCATTGAATGCGTTGGTTGTTTCTCTACATTAAGATCCCTGTATACAATATGTTGAAACTGGGATGATTCACATTTTGAAGACTTTATGACCGTGAACTTTGTTGAACGAGAATAAAATATGTGCATTAAACTTAATTGAACTGTTCATGCTACACTCTGACAAGAAATTCATGGAGACTATTCATGGATTTAAGCATAGTGAAATGATCAAGGTAGTTTTCCAAGCTCATAGTCTATGAAAACCGACCAACCCTTGAAACCATAGTTACCAAATACGGCCGAATCATGGTTAAAAATACAAAAATTCGCCCGTACGATTCGAATACCGAATAGTTCGATAAAATTCGATCCGGTTCGTAGTGTAGGTGCTTAAAGATTTGGGCGCATGTATGGTTCATTACCTGGCATAGTTAATGGCCGCAGATGGTTTATTAACTAAAGAACAAATAGATTGCTGGGGTATGGCATGCTGCAAAGAAAAACTAAAATTCTTGGAATATGGCATGCTACAGAGTAAAATGAAAATTGTTGCGGTAGAGAAAAACTATTGTAGTATGTCAAGCTGTAGAGAAAGACAAAAGATTTACCCAGTAGATTGTTCATTGGCTAAACACAAATAGATTGTTGTTGTATGACATGCACGCATAGGAAAATAGAAATCGCTGCGGTATAGCATGCACCCAGCTAAAAATATAAAAAATCACTGCTTTATAACATGCACGAAGCTAAAAACATAAAAATTAGGAGATTTATGGGTTATTTAGATTTTATAGGTTAAATGAGTAATAACAGTTATGATCAAAATTCTCAATCTCAAAGGTAAGTTGTAGAGTTATGAGCATTGATGTTATTAAATCTTATTTTCTGGTTAGATTTTTCCCACTCACAGAGAAGGAAATGGAAGTATTTAAATTAGAAAATTTCTTTTTTCAAAAATAAGCGGTTGATTTTTTTATAAAATAAATTTGAATATTAATTTTCTAAATAGAGAAGGATTTTACATTAATGAATCTTTGAAATCAAAGAAAGAATATAGGTTTTTGAAAAGAGTATATGGTTTGGAGGGAAATGCACATTTTCTGGTTAGATTTTTCCCACTCATAGAGAAGGAAATGGAAGTATTTAAATTAGAAAATTTCTTTTTTCAAAGACAAGAGGTTGATTTTTCTATAGAATAAATTTGAAAATGGAAGTATTTAAATTAGAAAATTTCTTTTTTCAAAGACAAGAGGTTGATTTTTCTATAAAATAAATTTGAATATTAATTTTCTAAATAAACAAGGATTTTATATTAATAAAATTTTGAAATCAAAGAAAGAATATAGGTTTTTGAAAAGAGTATATAGTTTGGAGGGAAGAGGTGAGTGTAAATTCTTTTTGAGTGGATTTGGTTCTGAAGATTTTTTATTATATACAGTTATAAGTTATATAAAATTCAAAATAAATTAGAAAGAAGATAGCGAAAAATATTTTAAAAATATATTATTTAAAAAATGTTTAAGAAGTGTATTATCGAATTTTTTTCGAATTGAAAATTTTTCATTCGAATTTTTATCGTATCGAATTTGAATCCGAACCGAATTCAAATTTGAATTTGGTAACTATGCTTGAAACTGGCAAGAACATAGTTAATTTTTTTTTGCCGAAAACACTGGCTTTACTTAGACTGATTACATCTAGTCGGTGAAGATGTAGGGCGAGGGAATGCAAGAGTAGTATGGTACACCCTTCGTGAGTGTTCACTAAAGACGTTAGAGGTAAGAGGAATGCCACTTCATCTTGCATTTGTCTTGACAATATCTAAGACGTTGTTGGCATATTGGAGGAATGTCTAGCAGAAAGGAACTCTTGGAACTCAATGTCCAAAATATTAAGAAGTTAAATAAGGGAATTACAAACCTAAATCTCAAAGCCAAATATATCGCAAATTTTGGCAATCTCCTAGATATGGATATATATATCCATATATTTACTGACCAGGGACTCATTTACCAAAGAGATTGATTTTTTGTATTCATTTTAAAGTAATAGTTGTGGCCGAGGCTATTTCTTCATTTATTCGGCTTATAGTTTGAGTTCTTGTTCGAGCTAATTCAGGTGCAAATATAGGTGATTTTTCCTTTTAACAAATTTGGTCAAAAGAAATATTCTGGTGTTTCGAGTTACTGTGCGGAACATAACGAGCGAAGAGTATCACCCCTTTGAATGCCTAATATTGATCTCACTAGAGGAACATATCTTCAACGCTTCAGATTCCAATCGCTTTAATATCCAATTTGCATCAATTATATCACCTGCAGAAAGAAGAGGATTGTAGCCAGCAGCTTCAATAATAAAACAAAAATAAACAATAGAGGCACCAAAGATTAATGACTAGTCATATCCATGTGAGTGATGAAATATGGGAATCCTGACTTCGTAGATAAATCGTGAAGAAACCCACGAGATAGGAAAGCGAGAATAAGAAAGTAGATGGAGTTCTCCTAAATTATTTCAGAGTCGCCACAAATTCACTTGAGAACAATTTGAAGGAGGCATCGACCACTTGTTAAATAAACAAAAAAAAGCACACTGAGGGAGGCAACCACCACATATTAAAAGAATATCGCCACAATAGTTTGAAGCAGTCAACACATTGGTGGGCAGAAGTACGATTGGGAAAACGTTCTTGGTAACAAAGAGTATGTTTTCTGGGTATCACCATTCTTTGTGTGTTGAATCTATTGCAAGCTACCAAGATTTATTTGAAGTTACTGCCATAAGCTTATAGAGAAATTGGGGCCTATATTTTTTTCATTGTTTTACTAATTTTTTGAGATTGACTTGCCTAGAAATGGCTCCAATTGGTGCAATATTATAGTTACTAGACAATCCAATACTCTCCACTATGGATAATAGAGTCAAAATCAGTAAGTATTTTCTCACTAATATTCATAGGTTCTTACAAGATACACATGAAACGATCGAGTTTCTGCAACTTGAATCTCAATTCCAGCGAGAAGAGCTACAACAAAATAGACACCATTCTAAACCTGTTTCTTTTCATAACATTGAGATAGACTCCAATCAACGGTAAGAATATAAAGTTGAGGTTGATTCACATTCAGTTCCTAGTTCAAGCAAAGATTTGCATACAGATGAAGAAGTTTATTCTGCACTTCCCAAGCCCATCTTAGACCTTGGGAAGAGCTTGTCCATAACAAGCACAAAAATGGTCTTGGATATGACAAGGATGTATCCTTTCATATTTCATATTGTTCAAAGCCCATTTAGTTCCATAGTGTTGGGTTTCTACATGACTATTCACCTTCACCTCTTCCATATTCTACTCCACATTCTTAGCCAAACGTTATTAAATTCCAACACTGATCAAGGTGGATATTGGAGGCCACCCACCTATTCCACCTAGACCCCCCTATCAGTTTCATCTGTTTGCTTGCTCATTTCAGCATTTACTATTTTTACTAGTTTGTCGAGTCCTGAACTTTTGGAGCAGCTTTGACCCCCTAAACGACATTTTTTTAGGATCTTTGGCAGGCACATAATTGTGGGCAGGGGCCTGCGGAAAAACCTATAGTGCTCATTAAGACTTTTCCAACAAGTATCGTACATAGAAAACTGAGATAATATAATCAAGTTACTACCCCGGGAAGTTGGCTGCCCAACTAACACCAATGGGGCTCACAAACTCTTGGTGTTACATCTCCTGGGGTTAGGATTTTGGTTGTTTAGGGTTTTCTCATGTTTTTCAATAATAAATAGGTCCTTGAGCCTCATTGTAACACATTTCAGAGGCATGAAGCCGCCACATATCTTCTTAGAGATAAGATACCATCGACCAAGCTATCTTATTTCCATTTTGCTTGTTACCATAGTTCAATATTTTTCTATTAATGAAATGAAGTGTTTTTCTGCTGCATCTCTGTGTTTATGATTATATTTGTAAGTTGTTGCATCCGTGTTTAAGCTCAGATCACACACCGTGACCAAGTTGGCCATATGAAAGATCATTGTTTTCATCTTCATCCATGTGAGCACTATCATAAAACCACTCATTCTTCAAACATATGCATCAAAAACAAACTCCCTGCAAGAATAAAGATTCACCTTGGATGGATCACTTCAGGGAAATGGGCTTCAAAAACCAAGAAGAGATTATGTTCATACAACAAAAAGAATTCTTGAATATTGAAAGGTTTTGCAGTTGAGTTTTCTCCATCTTCTCACCTTGTACCTAATGGGGGGGAAGTGATGGTCATGTACAATATTCAAAGCCACATCAAGCGAGCTTGAGCCACAACTCGACATACCAGATTCAGAGTTGTATCTAGAGACAGAGATGCCCTTGAGCATGATTTTGGTTGGTGGTCAACCTTAAACCATATATGTGGGGTTGATACCTCCCTCTTCAGGTTGAGATTCTCCCTGTTCAAAGAATTGGGAATACTACCTCTAGCAGAAGATTTCATCTTCTTTCCCATTTTGGAAGAGTTCCAAGAATCACACTAGTGTTCCTTTGCTTGTTGGCCTTCCTTAAACCACTCTAGGTTGTAGACCTCCCCTCTTCAAGTTGAAGGTATCCCTCTCCAAAGTATTAGGGACACTTCCTCTAGTAGAATATTTCAGATTCTTGGCACACATGGAATAGTTTCGAATATTTCAGATTCTTGGCACACATGGAATAGTTTCGAGAACTGCATTGAGTGTTCCAGTGTTGGTGGTCATTCTTAAACCACCACCTTATACCAACATTTCACAGAGCACATTTAGTCTAGTGCTTCCATTCATTTTTGCACATTTTGTATTACAACTCTCTTCTTGTACGTATAGATACCCCTTCGGATTAAGGGGGGTGATGTTGGACACCTAATCCACCAAGGGTTAAGGTGTGGGAGTTGAACGGTCAAAGGGAGTCTAAGAGACATTGCAATATGAATCCAGTAGTCTCACCAATGTATTATAAATGTACATCTTGTGAATAATAAAGCATATCACGTTTATCCTATTCGGTTGTCTTATCCATGTGTGTCTATCGGTTCCTCTTTGCGTACTCTGATATGCATTCTTGTTGTATTCTCATGATGTAGTCTTCTTGGATGCACTAAGGATAGGTTTGCAACACATTTAGTTAAAGTTAGGGCCAAATCTTCATTTATCTTTCAAAAGTGAATATTCCACATCTTTACCATCTTTTAGAGATTGATGTTTGATTTTTCCTTTGGACCTTCCGATAAAGTGTGTTTCCATTGGTTTTAAAGAGATTAACTACTAGCCTTTCATTTTGAACTTATATTAAATGCCCAACTTCTGTGCCCAACTTCTGTGCCCAACTTCTCTTCATCCAGATGTAAAAAAGGAATTTTATGCTAAAAGTGGCTCATCGTTTGGATGTTAGATGAGAGTTAGATTGATCTCTTTTGGATTTTTTCTATTTCTTTTCCTTCATCTTAGCAGAGGAAAAATAATATAATTGAAAAAATTGAGAACGTTTTATTCCTTTTCTTAATAGAAGTAAAACCACATCGAAGAAATAAACTTACGGAAAAGAATGAGTGTCCATATGTATTTTTATTGTAAGAGATGAGGTTACATTAGTATTAATATATATATTAAAAAATATATATTTTTTTAAGATTTTATTTTTATAAAGGTTAGTAAATGTGTTAATAACCCATTATTTTAGAGGCACATTTCTAGAGAGAAAACCTATAAAAAAAACCACAAATAGATTATTTGATAGGGCTTTATTTATTTGTTAAGCAAAGACAATAAGTAGAGAATTCATTGTAACATGGTTTTTCTTTAATAAAGATAATATTCAACTTATATTTAGATATTTTAATTAATCATAATTATTCTAATACTAATTAACTATCACAATCACATTAGTGTATGTGTTGATATACATCCATAGGCATACATCAAGTGCATGCACATTCACATTAGTCAATACGGTTTATATACGTTGATAGGCATATATCAACCACATTAATAATTATTAGGTGTATGGTACGAATTTAATATTAATATTAATTATTATATAATATAATATATTAAAAAAATATATTTTTAGGTTTAGAAATCAACACTACTCATCTTTGGTCAACCATAATCTCCTGTCATTATTATTGATTAATATTAATAGTCAAACATAGTCAACCACGTTAGTGAGAATAGTCAACCAATGTCAACCTTGATAGTCATTGTTTAAATAGTTGGCCATGATCAAGCTTTGTCAACCCTATGTTTACCATATTTAACGATAGTCAACATTTTTCACTCGCAATCATCCTCAGTCAAAGTAAATCAACCACATTCAGTTATAGTCAACCATTGTTTACCAAAGTCAATAATTCTCTACCAAATTTAATCATTGTCAACCTTATGCAATTAAGGTCATCGTTCATTAGTCACAATCAAGATTAATAATAATAATAATACAATTTATAGCTAATAATAATAGTAATAATAACAATAATAATAATAATAATAATAATAACAATAATTTCACTACTTTAATATTATTGTTATTATATGATGAAATGTATTATTAATAGTTTATAATATTGGGTTTTAATATTAGAGTTTATAGTATTAGGTTTGTTAACATTAATATTAAAAATAATATTAATAATATTTATTTTCTAATAATTAGTTTTTATATTATTAGGTTTTAATATTAGGGTTTTAAATATTAATGTGGTTGATTATGATAGACTATATTTGAATATGTTTTGCAATAAAAACTCTTCAAATTTGGTTAAAAATAATTTCCTATTCATATTATTGATTAATATTATTAATCAAGCATGTTGTAATGTTGGAATGGTTGAGAAATCTATCCAATGTCATATTGTGACAAACATTGTCGCAATGTGACAACCAATATGATAGTCATTGTTGCAATGTCACATTACATTGCAATTTATTCAATGTTGCATTGTGACATTACAAAATTAGTGAGCCACGTTTAATTATTTTGTTGACTAAGTTCGACAATCAACACTCCATCTTCGTTCAAACTTAATATCCTACCATTATTATTGATTAATATTAATAGTGAAACATAGTCAACCACATTAGTGAACATAATGAAACAAAGTCAACCTTGATAGTCATTGTTTAAATAGTCTACCATGATAAAACTTGGTCAACCCTATGTTTATCATAGTCGTCCTTGATCAATGTAACTCAATCATATTCAATTACAGCCAATCATGGTTGACGAAAGTCAAACATTGTCTATTGTACTCAACTAAGGTCATCCTTTGTAGGTAACAACAACAACAACAACAACAACAACAACAACAACAACAACAACAACAACAACAACAACAACAACAACATCATTATATCATTAAACATATTATTAATAACTTTAAAAAGTTAGTTTTTATAATATCATATTTTAATATTAGGGTTTATAACTATAACTCAATCATATTCAATTACAGCCAATCATGGTTGACGAAAGTCAAACATTGTCTATTGTACTCAACTAAGGTCATCCTTGGTAGGTAACAACAACAACAACAACAACAACAACAACAACAACAACAACAACAACAACAACAACAACAACAACAACAACAACAACAACAACAACAACAACAACAACAACAACAACAACAACAACAACAACAACAACAACAACAACAACAACAACAACAACAACAACAACAACAACAACAACATTATATCATTAAACATATTATTAATAACTTTAAAAAGTTAGTTTTTATAATATCATATTTTAATATTAGGGTTTATAACATTAAAGTTTACTATTGAGTTTAACATATTAGGTTTTATAATAATGAGCTTTAATTTTAGGTTTTACAATATTAGGTTTTGGTATTAAGATTTATAATTTTAGGTTTATTAAAATTACTACTTATTAACAGTACTATAGGTTTTACAATATTAGGCTTTGGTATTAAGATTTATAATTTTAGGTTTATTAAAATTACTATTAATATATTTATTAATAGTACTAGTATATTTATTTTCTAATAATTATGTTTTATAATATTGGGTTTTACTATTGTAGTTTTAGTATTGGATTTTAATTTTAGGTTTCAATATTGGGCTTTAATATTAATATTAATAAATAATCTTAATACTATTTACTTTCTAATAATTAGGTTTTATAATATTAAGTGTAAAATATTGGTTTTTTTATATTAGGGTTTTACTATTAGATTTTAAATCTAGTCAACCATGTTTACTATGTTCAACTATATTTGATTATGTTTGGTAATAAACACTTTTTAAATTTGGTTAAACATAATCACCTATTCATATTATTGATTAATAGTAATAATGAAACATGTTGTGACATTGGAATGGTAGAAAAATCCATCTAATGTGCATTGGGATGAGCATTGTCACAATGTGACAATTATTATTGGAATGTTAAATTAGATTGCAACTTAGTCAACGTCATATTGCGACATTAAAAAAATAGTCATCAACATTTATTAATGTTGTTGACTATGTTTCACTATGTTTGATAGTCAACACTCCTCATCTCTGGTTAAATTGATTAATATTAATAGTTAAACATAGTAAATCACATTAGTGAATATATTTAAAAAAGTCAACCTTGGTAATAATTGTTTAAATAGTTGGCCATGATCAAACTTGGTCAACCCTATGTTTATCATAGTCATCCTCAGTCAATATAACTCAACAATATTCAATTATAGTCAACCATGATTCACCAAAGTCAAACATTCTCAACTTTACATAGCTAAGGTCATCCTTAATCGATCACAGTCAAAATAAATAATAGTAATATAAATATTAACAAAGTTGAGAAGGATGAATAATAATAATAATAATGATATTAATATTAAAGTTGACTACTCTATTATTATTATTATTATTATTATTATTTTTAGCCAGCACATTATTAATAGTTTGTAATATTAAGTTTCAAATATTAAGCTTCATAATATTATATTTAGAATATTATTCTTTTTGCATTGAGGTTTTAATATTAGGATTAAAATATTGCGTTTTAATTTTAGGTTTATCAATACTAATAAATAGTATTAATAATTTTATGTTTTAATATTAGGTTTTAATTTTAGTTTTCAATGTTAAAACTTTGTCATTTGATTGAATGCTTAACTTACACTTATATAATTATTATAATTATATAATAATGAATAATAATATTAATCAAGGTTTGTAGATTTATGTGGCAATGATTTTGAATTTCAAAAAGATTAATATTAAATATGTATCATACACTTAATAATTATTAATGTGGATGATATATGCCTATATGTGTATATCAACCACTTTTACTAATATGGTTGTGCTACTTTAATTATGAATAACTTTCATAATGAAATTATTTATCAATCACATTATTTATGGCTATCCATTTGAACTATAAGAAAAATATCCTACTTAATTTGAGACCTATACCACATTATTTCATATTTTCATTGAAACACTTAATTTGAGCTTGGAGCTCTTAATTTGTCCATATAGGACTACATAATTCAGCATAATTCCATCACATATTCCATTTTTTTTTAATCTATAGAACAATGTTATCATAACCAAACTGGTGATCAAACTGAAAAACCTTTTGCCATAGGAAGTAGTTTACCAAAAACACATAAAATATTCATATTTTAAAGAAAAACATATATACATGTGCATCCATATGAATACAAATGATTTATACACAAATAAAAAAAAGTTCTCTTTTATATAGCATGTATCGGTGCACAAAACCAATATAGCATTGAGTGCAATCAATCCTCAAACTGAAAACACATCAATAAATACGCTCTAAATGGCCTCTAGCATCAAAAAAAAATCATGCTACAACAGATACCTACATATCATCAAAATCATTGCCTATATTGGGATTTTCATCATCAATATAACCCTCTAAGCATTAAAATAAGATAGAAAAGGCGTAGCATGTTATGTCAATATATTGTTTGAGTGATGGGTACATTTTTAGTAGAGTCATGATAGAGAAGTTTGACAACTAATGTCACTAACATCAAAGTACATAGAGGGATTGCTGATCTTTATTAAATACTAGTTCCTTGCCCTCATACATAAAAAAATCCAATGGAAACATTGTGATCCCCACAATCCTGATATCTTGAAAATTTGTTAATTTTGTGTATTTTGAGTGAAATCTAAAATTCTATTTCCTCTGTATGAAATCCAATGAGGTTGGAACTACTCCCAAACATCCAGAGTCATTTCATGGTAATGTTAAAAAATTAAATAAAATGATGGAAATGAAATATTAAGGAGAATGTCACTTTTACTTACTAGTGGGTTTGGTAGCAAACTAGCCTATGCCAGTTGAGAGGTCCGATTCACACTAGATTTGGGCCAAAAAAATGTCGAACTAACCAGTTCCATTGGTTCTGATAACATTAATATAGAATAAATTGAATTCAGGCATATCGATCCAATTTCTAAAATATATAATCTACCTTGAGCTTTTCTTATTCTATTAATTAACTTACAAATTACCTTTCTTATTCTCCTATTAAACTTAAAAATAACCATCATTTAATTATATATATCTTTGATAATATATATAGGTTAAAATACCATCTATAATTTTATGTACAATCATGTATATATATATGAATTCTACCCATTTCCTTTTTCTAACTAAAACATTTGAATATTTAATCTTTATATACAAATGTACAACCTAATTTAATTACTTCAAAATATTATTGAAATATAGCAGATATACCCAATGGCAAGGAATAATTCAATCATATTCCTCATATTTTTCGAATATTAAAAAAAACTGACATGCACATTAAATTTTACATATTTTATTATTTAAGCTTTACGTATTCTATTATTTAACTTATTATATTATTTAACTTACAAATTACATGTGCTCATCTCTTTAAGAGACCATTTACCTTTATTTAATTATGAATAACTTTGATAATGAGAAAAATTAACAAGACCTATCATCTAAGATTTACGGTTGTACGTAGCCATATATTCGTACATTATTGGCAGGTTGCACGGAGCCATACATTTTTTGAATGATAGGTAAAATATCTTAAATCTACCCCACATTTATTTTGCGCAGATAAGATCCATTTTTCAATTTTTCCTATACCATGGAGAATAGAGTCAAAATCAATCAGGGTTTCCTCACTGATATTCATAGTTGCTTATAAGATACAGATGAAAGATCGAGTTTCTGCAACTTGAATCTCATTTCCAACAAGAAGAACTGCAAAGGAATAGACATCATTCTAAACCTGTTTTTTTTCATAACATTGAGATACACTCCAACCAATAGCAAGAATATAAAGTTGAGGTTGATGCACATTCAGTGCCTAGTTCAAGAGCAGATTTGCATATAGATGCAGAAGTTTAGTCTGCACTTCCCAAGTCCATTTTAGACCTTAGGAAGAGCTTGTCCATAAAAAGCACAAAAATGTTCTTGGAGATGACAAGGATGTATCATTTCATATTCCAGATTGCTCAAAGCCCATCTAGTTCCATAGTGTTGGATTTCTTCATGACAGTTCAACTTCAACTGTTCCATATTCTACTCCTTCACGTTCACAACCAAAAGTTGTTAAATGCCAACACTGATCTAGGTGGATATTGGTGGCCACCGACCTATTCCAACTAGACCCCCTTGTCAGTTTCATTTGTTTCCTTGTTCATTTCAGCATTTATTATTTAAACGATTGTTTTTTAAGGTCCGTGGTATGAACATTGTTGTAGGAAGGGTCCTACATAAAAACCTGTAGTACTTAGAGAGACTTTTCCAACAAAGTATCATGCATCCCAAACAGAGATATTATAACCAAGTTACTACCCCAGGAAGTTGGCTGCCCAGCTAACCCCAACGGGGCCTACAAAATCTTGGTGTTACATCTCCTAGGCTTAGGGTTTTGGTTGTCTAGGGTTTTTTTCATGTTTTCCAATAATAAATAGGTCCTTGAGTCTCATTGTAACACAATTAAGAGGCATGTAGCCGCCACATCTCTTCTCAGAGATAAGCTACCATTGCCCAAGCTATCTTATTTCCATTATGTTTGTAAGCATAGTTCAATATTTTTCTATTAATGAAATGAAGTGTTTTTCTGTTGAATCTCTATGTTTATGATTATATATATAAGTTGTTGCATTCATGTTTAATTTTGGATCAAACACTGTGACAAAATTGGCCATATGAAATATCATTGTTTTGATCTTTATCCATGTGAGAACTATTATAAAACCACTCATTCTTCAAACAGATGCTTCAAAAACAAATTGCCTGCAAGAACAAAGATTCACCTTGGATGGATCACTTCTTGGCAATGGGCTTCAACAACCAAGAAGAGGTTTTTCTCTTATAACAAAAAAATTTCTTGAATATTGAAAGGTTTTGTAGTTGAGTTTTCTCCATCTTCTCACCTTCTACCTAATGAGGGGGGGGTGATGGTGATCTACAAGATTCAAAGCCACATCAAGTGAGCCTGAGCCACAACCCGACATACCAAATTCAGAGTTTTATCAAGAGACATAGACTCCCTTGCGCATGATTGTGTTTGGTGGTCAACCTTAAATCATATATGTGGGGTTGAGACCTCCCTCTTCAGGTTGAGATTCTCCCTCTTCAAAGAATTGGGAATACTACCTCTAACAGAAGACTTCATCTTCTTTCCCATTTTGGAAGAGTTCCAAGAATCACACTAGTTCTCCTTTGGTTGGTGGCCTTCCTTAAACCACTCCAGGTTGTAGACCTCCCTTCTCCAGGTTGAACGTTTCCCTCTCCAAATCATTAGGGACAAGTCCTCTAGTAGAATATTTCAACTTCTTGCCAAACTTGGAATAGTTTCGAGAAATGCACTGAGCATTCCAGTGTTGGTGGTCATCCTTAAACCGCCACCTTATACCAACATTTCAGAGAGCACACTCAGCGTAGTTCTGCCATGAATTCTTGCACATATTGTATTACAACTCTCTTCTTGGACTCATACATACCCCTTCGAATTAAGGTGGGGAATCTTTGACACCAAATCTGCCAAGGGTTACGGTGTAGGAGTTGAACGGTCAACAAGAGTCTAAGGTACGTTGGAGTATGAATCTAATAGTCTCACCAATGTATTATAAATGTACATCTTGTAAATAATAAAGCATATCACGTTTATCCTATTCAAATATCTTCTCCATGTGTGTCTATCAATTCCTCTTTATGTATTCTCATATGCATTATTGTTTTGTTCTCATGATGTAGTCTTCATGATGTAATCTTCTTGGATGCACTCACCATAGGTTTTCAACACAATTAAAGTTAGGGACAACTCTTCAGTTATATTTTGAAAGTGAATATTGCATGTCTTTACAATTTTAGAGATTGATGTTTGATTTCTCATTTGGACCTTCTCATAAAGTATGTTCCCATAGATTAACTATTGGCCTTTCATTTTCACCTTATATTAAATCCCTAGTTTCTCTTCATCTAGATGTAAAAAATGAAGTTTATGCTCATCGTTTGGATGTTAAACAAGGGAAGCTGCGACGCAGCGAGTCCCTGCGTGAAGTTGGGCCTGCCTGACAGTAGCTGCACGCATTTTGTTCATTTTTGTGAACTATTGTATTTGTGTTTTGTATGTTGCGGAATATTTAAGAGAAGCATTGCATTTTATTACAGCCATCCTTGTGAATCTAGGAGATTGGCCCGGGATTATGCTCTAAATGGCTTTTGAACACTTTTTTGAATGCCAAGATGCATACGATTATATAAGTTTGTTTGGAAAACCAATAAGACCAATAAATTATAATGGAAAGATCCTATTTTCAAAGTTTATGGACGATAGCAGAAATAGCAAGCCTTCATACATAAGCCTTATAACAGCAAGTCTGCTAATGGTTTGTGCTTTGGCATTCAACAAGCTGGAATAATCTATCAACAAGGGTCTGGAACTATTCTAGTAATATAGGCGCTTATAAGCCTGATATATGTAACTGTTTATATGATTTTTTGGGATAGAAACAGACTTGCTATTACATGTATAAAGAAAGGTACAATCGGAGAGCTAATAGCAGGTGGCCTAGAGACTCCCCCATTAGTACATGAATCCAACTGCCTGGAAGAAACGCTGCCAGAAGTGGAGGCCAATCAGATTGTGTCATTTAATCAAGGGGAGGAAACATGCGGGTTTTGATTCCAATTGACAATATATTAAAGAACAAACCATAAATATATTTCAACGACACAAGGGATGATACAAAGCCAGCGTATTCAAAAGACAACATTAAAAGGCCATTTAAAGATGCATTAAGGGATAAAAAGAGTGCATGCATCACAAAATTTATTGAAGGAAGACGAAGCGTCACACATGCATTGTAAAATATAGCATATGTGTGAATACAAAGTGTTGAAACACTACATATTACGGGGCTATGTTAAAATCTCTCACAATGAAATCAATGTGTTTTGCAACGCATGAGATATCAAGATACCGCCATATGCAATAAGAAGCCATGAAACCAACCCTATATTAAATACATTCACACTGATTGTTGATATATTAACGTTGGGATACGCCACAATAGTTGAATATGCACCGTCGACAAGATTATACATCCGCCAATGCAATAGAAGGCAAAATTATTAAAGTCATTATAGAAGTCCGTTAGTATTGGACAACTTATGAGGACCAGCCACTTTCTCTCTCTCCGTTATCATGTGCATTGCATGCAAGCGATGTGCTTGGCAGCAGGGAGGTGATCTGTGACATTAGTATCATTCCAGCGACTATGAGGCTGGTGGTTTGTTGGCATGGCTGTGATGTTGGTACTTTATCCTCCACATGGAAAGCATGAAGCCCTCTGTGCTCATAATTAATAAAACAAAAAAAAAACCAGCAGAGAAAACATGTAAGGTGGCCTTTTCAGTGAATAAATAAGCAACAGCAGGACCATACACCATGCTAATACAAAAAAAACATCCTTAAAAACAAGGAACGAACCTCTGCCATGGCTAGTTCAGTCACTAGTCAGAGTTTGTTGCAACAGGAAGGCTTCTGGTATGCCCAGGCCGAGATGGAAATAATCCAGAGCCTGCAAACAGACTTCCAAGCCAGAGAGATGTTCCAGCATCAAGACGGGGACTACATGGATGAAGGCTCTGATTTTCAGCATTGTCCACCATGAAAGCCCATGGAGCAAAATCAATGGTAACAGTAACGATGATCCTCTGAGAAAATTCAATCCCCATTGTCTGGTTCCCACCATGGAACAACATGACTTGGGGTTCTCTGATAATGCCTCCCTTGTCTCCTCCTACTTATCAAGTCTCCCTTCCCCTCGCCTGCTTCATACCCACATGCCCTACACGGCCCTTCCGCCCTCCATTAAAGCCAAGTGCCCTATAGTTTACATAGCCAGGAACCCTAAGGACACCTTCGTTTCCCTCTGGCATTTCTATAGCAAAATCGAAGGAGGACTGGTTAATAACAATGGTGATTCTATGAAGGACCTGTTCGAATCCTTCTGCTCGGGGAATTTTCATTATGGACCCTTCTTCGACCATGTGCTGAGCTATTGGGTGGAGAGTATGAAGGAGGGTTCGAATGTTTTGTTCTTGATGTATGAAGATCTGCAGAGGGATTGTGATGCCTGCGTGAGGAAGGTGGCCCGGTTTCTGGGCTGTTCTGATGCTGTGAAGGACGAGGAGGCCGTGAATGCCATTGTGGAAAAATGCAGCTTTGGGTCTCTGGCAAATATGGATGTGAATAAGAGTGGGCAAATTAGGATTCCTGCGGCTAATATCAGGAACAGTTATTTTTTCAGGAAGGGGGCAGTGGGGGACTGGAAGAATCACTTGAGTGATGAGATGAGCAGGCGTCTGGATTTGATTGCTGAACAGAAATTAAAGGGCTCAGGCCTCCACTTTGACTATGAATTGGATTTTGTAAGTTCCAGTTCTTAAAATTCTTTTTAATATCCTTCAGGGTCTTAGTATGGGCGGGAAGAAAGCACAGGCGGGGTATACCTGAAAAGCAAAGCTAGGCAGCGAAAGAGGCGTTTGTAGCCCAGCAGGAAGCTCAGGAAGTAATCAAGCGTGCTTATACCAAGCAAAGAGAAGCTCAAGATAAGGCTCGGGCAGCTGCTGAACAGCGGTTTGCACAGCAAGAAGGTGGTAAGCAAGCAGCAACACTAGCCGCTCGTTAGGCAGCGACTACTGCTGTTGAGGAGCAGAAACAAGCAGTTATTACAGCACAAGTCTTGGGTGCGCAGATAGCAGAGCAAACCGTGGCCTCCAATCAAACCCCTGGTAATTGCGTAACTAAGATAAAATTTCTAAAGAAATAGAATTGAGTAAAGAAATAGAATTAGGTATGAAACATGTACCAGGCTGTTGTTTAGCTGAGAAATTTTCAAACAGATGATTGCAAAATAATTATTGATTGTTGGGTTGTTTTGTAATTTTACCCAGAAGAAGTTACGCAGCTTCTCTGGTTCCAAGCTCGCAACCCTGAGCACATATGAAAACGGGTAAGTTATAAAATCAATACATAATATATATTTCTGCTAATACAGAAAGAAGTAGAGTGTATTATCATTTTTCTCTTGCTTCCTCCGATGTTGGACCTGCCAGAGTTCCTGATACGCCTTAGATGTTGGACCTGCCAGAGTCCCTGATTCAATTGATTCAATTGCTTGAAGCCTCGGCACCTGAACAAGCGGCCAAAGTGAACTTAGTGCAGGTCGAAGCTAGGTTAAACTGGAATAGGAGGCTCTGAGAAAAACCAGAAGAATGAAACTGTCGAGGGGTTTTGCGCACAGAGGTGTTGATATTGGGGCCTCTGCTGAGCCGGTAGGCGGACACCTCCCGCCATGCAACCCTTTACCATATGGCGGACACCTGCACAACAGCAACCAAACCTTACCATATGTATGCCGTTCGGATATCATACGAAATAACATTAAACATTAGCCAATTAATCTTAGCATTAAGAGCAAACCGCTAACGGTCAGGCCCTGTTCATTGCGCCTAAATAGCAATTTAGGCTATGGTCGGGCCTCTTCCGCCTCGGGAAGAGGCCAAATAAGATGGCGAAGGTAAAGTCAACTCAAGTCAACTCCAAACTTTACAATATAAATGCAAATAACATACGAAAAGTTTGCAAATTAATGCTAACTGGGCTCCGAACGATTACTATAGTCCCTGCCGGATGCCAGATGGCAGGGACTAATAAGAGTTAGATTGATCTATTTTCAATTTTTACTATTTCTTTTCCTTCGTCTTAGCAGAGGAACAATAATATAATTGATAAACTTGCGAACATTTTAGTCCTTTTCATAATAGAAGTAAAACCATATCGAAGAAATAAACTTACGGAAAAGAATGAGTGTCCATATGTATTTTTATTTTAAGAGATGTGGTTACATTCGTATTAATATATAAATTAAAAATGTTTTTATTTATTTAAGATTTTATTTTTATAAAAGGCTAGTAAATGTGCTAATAGCCCATGACTTTAGAGGCATATTTCCAGAGAGAAAACCTATAAAAAAAACACAAATAGATTATTTAATATGGCTTTATTTATTTTTTAAACAAAGACAATAAGTTGAGAATTCAATGTAACATGGTTTTTCTTTAATAAAGATAATAATTCAACTTATATTTACATATCGTAATTAATCATAATTATTCTAATATTAATTAATTATCATAATTAAATTAGTTCATGTCGTTGATATACACCAATAGGTATATATCAAGTGCATGCAAAATCACATTAGTCAATAAGGTCTATATACATTGATTGGCTTACATGAACCATGATTAGGTGTATGGTACAAATTTAATATTAAGATTAATTATTATATAATTATAATATTTATATCAGTAAGCATAATTTAAGTATTCAACTAAGTAAGTTTAAATAAACATTGAAACCCTAATATTAAAAAAATTATTTTTAGGTTTAGAAATCAACACTGTTCATTTTTTGTCAAACATAATCTACTATCATTATTATTGATTAATATTGATAGTCAAACATAGTCAACCACATTAATGAGCATAGTCAACCAATGTCAACCTTGATAGTCATTGTTTAAATAGTTGGCCATGATCAAGCTTTGTCAACCCTATGCTTACCATATTTAACGATAGTGAACCTTTTTCACTCATAGTCATCCTCAGCCGAAGTAACTCAACCATATTCAGTTATAGTCAACCATTGTTTACCAAAGTCAATAATTCTTTACCAAATTTAACCATTGTCAACCGTACACAATTAAGGTCATCATTGGTGAGTCACAATCAAGATTAATAATAATAATAATTTAACTACTTTAATATTATTGTTATTATATGATGAAATGTATTATTAATAGTTTGTAATATTGTGTTTTGGTATTAGAGTTTATAATATTATTAATGTTAACATTAACATTAATAATATTTATTTTCTAATAATTAGTTTTTAATATTAGGGTTTTAAATATAAATGTGGTTGATTATGATAGACTATATTTGAATATGTTTTGCAATAAAAACTATTCAAATTTGGTTAAAAATACTTTCCTATTCATATTATTGATTAATATTAATAATCAAACATGTTGTAATGTTGGAATTGTTGACAAATCTATCCAATGCCACATTGTGACAAACATTTTCACCATGTGACCACCAATATGATAGTCATTTTTGCAATGTCACGTTACATTGCAATTTATTCAATGTCGCATTGTGACATTACAAAATTAGTCAACCACATTTACTTATTTTGTTGACCAAGTTCGACAATCAAAACTCCATCTTCATTCAAACTTAATATCCTAACGTTATTATTGATTAATATTAATAGTCAAACATAGTCAACCACATTAGTGAACATAATGAAACAAAGTCAATGTTGATAGTCATTGTTTAAATAGTCTGCCATGATAAAACTCGATCAACCCTATGTTTATCATAGTCATCCTCGATCAACGTAACCCAACCATATTCAATTACAGTCAATCATGGTGGAAAAAAGTCAAACATTGTCTACTGTACTCAACTAAGGTCATCCTATGTCTGTCATCAACAACAACAACAACAACAACATTATTATATGGTTAAACATATTATTAATAATTTAAAAAGTTAGATTTTATAATATTAGAGTTTAATATTGACATTTATAACGTTAAGGTTTACTATTGAGTTTAGCATATTAGGTTTTATAATAATAAGCTTTAATTTTAGATTTTACAATATTAGGTTTTGGTATTAAGATTTATAATTTTAGGTTTATTAAAATTACTAGTTATTAAAAGTATTAGTAATATTTACTTTCTAACAATTATGTTTTATAATATTAGGTTTTACTATTTTAGTTTTAGTATTAAGTCTTAGTATTGGATTTTAATTTTAGGTTTCAATATTGGGCTTTAATATTAATGTTAATAAATAATATTAATACTATTTACTTTTTAGTAATTAAGTTTTATAATATTAAGTGTAAAATATTGGTTTTTTTATATTAGGGTTTTAATATTAGATTTTAAATCTAGTCAACCACATTTACTATGTTCAACTATATTTGATTATGTTTGGCAATAAACACTTTTTAAATTCGGTTAAACATAATCACCTATTCATATTATTGATTAATAGTAATAATGAAACATTTTGTGACATTGGAATGGTAGAAAAAACCATCTAATGTTGCATTGTGATGAACATTGTCGCAATGTGACAATTATTATTGGAATGTTATTTTAAATTGCAACTTAGTCAACGTCACATTGTGACATTAAAAAAATAGTCATCAACATTTACTAATGTTGTTGACTATGTTACACTGTGTTTGATAGTCAACATTCCTCATCTTTGGTTAAATTGATTAATATTAATAGTTAAACATAGTAAATCACATTAGTGAATATATTTACAAAATCTCAACCTTGGTAATAATTGTTTAAATAGTTGGCCGTAATCAAACTTGGTCAAACCCTATGTTTATCATAGTCATCCTTGGTCAATATAACTCAACCATATTCAATTATAGTCAACCATGATTCACCAAAGTCAAACATTCTCAACTTTACATAACTAAAGCCATCCTTAGTCGATCACACTCAAAATAAATTGTAGTAATATGAATATTAACAAAGTTGAGGAAGATGAAGAATAATAATAATAATAATATTAAAGTTGACTACTCTATTATTATTATTATTATTGAGCACATTATTAATAATTTATAATATTAAGTTTCAAATATTACGCTTTATAATCTTATATTTAAAATATTATTCTTTTAGCATTGAGGTTTTAATATTAGTTTTAATATTAGTATTATAATATTGCATTTTAATTTGAGATTTATCGATATTAATGAATAATATTAATATGAATAAATTGTAGTAATATGAATATTAACAAAGTTTAATGATAACAACAACAACAACAACAACATAATAATAATATAATATAATATAATATTATTATTATTGAGCACATTATTAATAATTTATAATATTAAGTTTCAAATATTACGTTTTATAATCTTATATTTAAAATATTATTTATTTAGCATTGAGGTTTTAATATTAGTTTTAATATTAGGATTATAATATTGCATTTTAATTTGAGGTTTATCAATATTAATAAATAATATTAATAATTTTGTGTTTTAACATTAGGTTCTATTTTTAGATTTCAATGTTAAAACTTACTCATTTAATTGAATACTTAACTTACACTTATATAACTATTATAATTATATAATAATGAATAATAATATTAATTAGGGTTTGTAGATTTCTGTGACAATGATTTTGAATTTAAAAAATATTAATATTAAATCTGTGTTATACACCTAATAATTACTAATGTGGTTGTTATATGGCTATCTGTGTATATCAACTACTTTTACTAATATAATTGTGTTGTTTTAATTATGAATAACTTTGATAATGAAATTATTTATCAATTACATTATTTATGGCTATCCATTCGAATTATAAGAAAAATATCCTACTTAATTTGAGATCTACACCACATTATTTCACATTTTCATTGAAACACTTAATCTGAGCTTGGAGCACTTAATTTGTCCATATAGGCCTTCATAACTGAGCATAATTCCATCACATATTCCATTTTTTTTAATGTATAGAACATTGTTATCATAACCAAACTGGTGATCGAAATGAAAAAGCTTGTGCCCTAGGAAAGAAATTACCAAAAACACATAAAATATTCATATTTTAAAGAAAAACATATACATACATGTGCATCCATATGAATCCATACATATATATACAAATAAGCAAAATTTCTCATTTATATAGCATGTAAGGGTGCACAAAACCAAAATAGCATTCAGTGCAATCAATCGCCAGACCGAAACCGCATCTATAAATAGGCTCTAAATGGCCTCTAGCATTAAAAAAAAATCATGCTACAACACATACCTACATATCATCAAAATCATTGCCTATATTGGGATCTTCATCATCAATATAACCCTCTAAGCATTAAAATAAGATAGAAAAGTCGTAGCATGCCAAGTAGAGATTTTGTTTGAGCAGTGGGTACATTTTAGTAGAGTCATGATAGAGGAGTCTGGCAACTAATGTCACTAACACCAAAGTACATAGGGGGTTTCTGATCTTTATTAAATAATAGTTCCTTACCCTCATACATGAAAAAATCCAATGGAAACATTGTGATCCCCGCAATCCTGATATCCTGAAAAATTGTTAATTTTGTTTTATTTTGAGTGAAATCTAAAATTCTATTTTCTCCATATGAAATCCAATGAGGTTGGAACTACTATCAAACATCCCGAGTCATTTTATGGTAATGTTAAAAATTTAAATAAAATGAGGGGAAAGAAATATTAAAGAGAATGTCACTTTTACTTACCGGTCGACTTGGTACCAAACTGGGCTACTCTAATTCAGAGGTTCGATTCACACTAGTTTTGAGCCAAAAAAATATCGAACTGATTAGTTCCATCGGTTCTGATTGGGTTCTAATAACATTGATATAGAATAAATTGAATTTAGACATATAGATCCCATTTCTAAAATATTCCAAAATCTAAAATCTACCTTGAACTTTTCTTATTCTATTATTTAACTTACAAATTACCTTTTTTATTCTCCTATTAAACTTAAAAATAACCATCATTTAACTATAAATGTCTTTAATAATGAAATTATTTATCTAAAATATCATCTATAATTTTATGTACAATCATGTAATTTTCTATATTAAAAAAAAAATCTACTCACATTTTATTTTTCCAAAATACACTTAATTTATATGTGAATATGTAACCTTTATATACCAATGTGCAACCTAATTTAATTATTCGAAAATATTATTTAAATATCCCAGATATACCCCATGGCAAGGAATAATTCAATCATATTCCTCGTATTTTCCGAATATTAAAAAAAACTGACATACACATTAAATTTTACATATTTTATTATTTAAGCTTTACTTATTCTATTATTCAACTTACAAATTACATGTGCTCATCTCTTTAAGAGACCATTTACCTTTATTTAATTATGAATAACTTTGATAATGAGAAAAATTATCAAGAGCTATCATCTAAGATTTACGGTTGTACGTAGCCATATATTTCTGAATTATTGGCAAGTTGTACAAAGCCATACATTTTTGAATGATAGGTAAAATATCCTAAATCTACCGCGCATATAACATCTACTTTTTATTTTTTCCTATACCTGATGCCGATATTCATCGGGTAATAAGAACTTTCTGATTCAATGATCTACCAGCACATTCAATTATTTAATTTGTTAATGGCTGAGATTCCCATGTTGTATTGACTTTCCGTCTCCGTCTCCCTACACATGGCCCGAATCTATCTGCTGATAAAGCAGCGGACCAATAGCTCGCAGTTATCGAGGAAACTTATGGAGTTGTTTTTAGTGTGTTTTTGTGGAAATTTTGTTGATTGAATTTGGAAGAGAAAATTGAGTTTAAATTTTGATTTGTATTATTTAAAATGGTTTTTTAACTGTATATTTATTTAGCACCCAGAAAAATTCCTGGGAGGTTTTGATTGTGTAAAAATTAACTATCAAACTTGCGATTCCAATAAATTGCTGCCAGATTTTGACTTAAAAAACCCACCAGAAAAACTTCCAAAAAATTTCTTTAAAGACAACTCCAAAACCTATACCTAACTCGGAGCAGATATAACTCAGAGCAGTGTTTCAGTGCTGGACTATGTTGACAATCCAAAAAAAACCCACGTGACATATCTAGGCTGTTTGTCTTCTTACGGTTGGTTGCAATGTCAAGTTGCCGGCTCGCTCATCTTGCTCACTGAAGGTGACATATGCGGAGGTGCTGGAGTTGCATCATGAACATATATCTTCTCTCTTTAGACTTAGTTGGAATCATTTATTTTCACGGTTTTGTTTTTGAAATCACTAACATGGTTATAAATAGTAATGTTTTTGGATTAATCGTATTATTAAGACTTAGTCTAAGTTTACAATTAGGTAATATTAAAAGTGAAAAAATCAATTGATATTCAAGAATAAATAGCCTAAGCGTTAATAAATTAGTTATTAAAGTAATTAAAATAATATTATTTTAATTAAAATAATATTATAAATTAGTTGTTAGGAATAAGTTATTAAAATATTATTTTGTTATAAAGTAACGGTTAAGAATTTATTTATTTTAATTCTATATATTAAGTAAATTAATTTATAATACAATAAAAATTAAATAATAAAATTATAAAGATTTAGAATTAGGAATTAGTAAATAATTTATTAAATAATAAAAAAATATTTAGTTATAAATATAGTCTTCATTTATTTTAAATTATATGAATCTTTATCAAATAAATTAAATTATAACAATTAATAATACTCTAAGGGTTAAAATAGAAAAATTACTAAAATAAGTTTAATATTAGAAAATTTAATTTTTAAGGAGAATCCAAAATTAAAATTAACCCCAAAAAAAGAAAAAGGAGATAGGGGTGGAATCACGAAGAGAGGGATTTCACTCTAAATTTCCAACCATCATCCGTGTTGAGATTTCTTGTATGTATCTCAATCTCGATAGTCTCTCTAAGCTTCCTATGGTGGAAGTGATCAACCCTAGCAATGACTTTGGAATCCCCAATCCAGACATGGTGCTTGGATTCCTCCGCATGTTCAGCTAGAGCTGATGAGCAGGAACAATTGTGTCTAGTGCCTACTGCATGCTCATGGAATTTTTGGTTAAGGAGTGAACAGTTTCTCCAATGTAGGGAATCCCATAGGAGACATGGATCAAGTAGACACCTTTCATGTCTTTAGGGTCTACACGGTCTTTAACAGATCCAAGGGAATTTGTAATGGTATTAAGAGGTTTGAACGAAGAAGAAACATTACTCTTTTTAAGGATATGGGAAAACCTCTCTGTGGTCCCTTGGATAAATGGGAGATGAACTGTAGAGATATGATCAACACGAGTAGTCTTAACCCTTAATTCTTTACAGGCTTTTTGAAAGGCCTTGAGTTCTATTTTATCCACTATTTTCAAAAACTTCAAGAAGATGAGATTTCTCCTACTCTAGGTGGTTCTCATAAGAGATTCTCAGAGCACAGGTTGCAAGAGTGCTAAGAACACCAAATTTCTGCGCTGGAAAATGATGAGAACTAGCATGAATATATTGTTCTATTTGAGTTCTTTACGAAACTCTTGGTGAGAAACTGAGCCATCATTCATTCTAGAGAGGAGAATGTCAAAGAAGGGAAGACACTCGTTCACCTCAACTTCCATCGTGAACTTGATGGAGTTTGATTGAGAATTAAGATGGCTAAGAAACAAAGCTAACTTCTCATGTCCATGGGGCCATATGACGCAAGTATCTCCACCAAACCTCTTGCATTTTTTAGGGTGAAATTGAGCTGAGACTAAAGCCTTGGTCTCAAATTCCTCCATGAATAATTTGAGGAGGAATGTTATTCCTCCATGAATTATTTGAGGCCTTGGCCTTGGTCGTATCTCAGACCACTACGATCAGAACGCATTGCCTCGCGTCAAATATACACCTGCACAAACTACATTAACATGGATCTGCTCATGGCTTGCAGGACATAGACCCATGTCCCAGGTTTGCAACTCCACAGGCAAACCCGAACCAGGTCACAGAAAAACATAACTAGGTTGACCCCTAGGCAATCGTAACAAAACGTGAGGCACATGACCTCCCTCATCAAACCTCGACAAAGGTCAGAGATACACGACCCCTCTAGTGACGTCTAAATTAGGAACTCGGCCCACTCTTCCACCCACACCTTCCTCACTAGCACAAAAGGGGATGTAGACATCATAGCCCACTTCAAACACCACCAGATTTATAGTGGAACAATGAGCTGAAGATATGGAGGGTCTTGATGAACCCTAAGCAGCAAAGCCCTCAATGCGACCGGCCTAGAAGGCCAAAGTTGTCATCATTATATATATATATATATATATATATATATATATATATAATATTAGTCAAATAATTTTTTTTAGACTATGATTTCGTTTTTGGTTAGAATTTGTTTTAAAATGCATAAATACTCTGAAAAAATTATGCACTAAATTTGTGAAAAATTTATAGATCAAATTTATGACTCCAAAAAGACTCATTAGATTTAAAAGAAATTGGAGTGGAAAAAATAAATAATGAAATTAATATAAAAATTATACTTGAACACATAGTTATAAATCAATATTGATATAACATTAATATTATTTTGTTAATTACGAATGTATATGGCTAATATTATTTTGGTTAATTTGATTATTTAAATTTATTTTTAATAATTGAGAATAATTTATTATTTTTCTAATTCAATTCCAATTAAGTATTAAAACTATATTAACTTAATCGGCCTGGAGTATGCCGTAAAACTGCTTCTGCTTGGCTAAGAGCTCGTCTTCCTCGGACGTAAGGAAACAGGTTAACGGCCCAAGACCCAGAGGCATCTGGCAGGAGTGAAAGCCTGCTCCCTTACGGACCACCAGCGGGTTATTACAGGTGGCGTGGTTTTCCTTGATAACGGTGATGAGTCAAACCGACATTCACGGATAGCAGCGAGAGATGGTTGTCCTCACTGTTGGTTTGACACCTGACTTTGATAGGTTTTGCCACCTTCGGAAAAAAAAAAAAAAAGAAAAAAAAAAGAAAAAAAAAAGAAAAAAAAAACTATATTAACTTAATATAAAATGTAAAACCCTAAAAAGTATTTTTCTGATAGCTGGAAAATGTGATGATTACCTTTGAAAGGGTAAAATTGCTTATTATCATTTTTTTTTTCCTCGCAACATGCCTAGCGGGCCTACCCTAAGGGGCCGCACAGCATCTGACTCAACGACAATGACCCACCTCATCAGAGAGGGCCAACAAAGAGGGCCAATGACTTGGCCCGGATACTTTAACCAAGTGGAGTACCCATCATTTCATGCCATGCAAATAATCTTGAGTATCTGATTTAAGGGCGAATTACGGCCGGGGAGGAATACATTGACTTTTGAAGATCTCATGTAATGACAAATTACGACACGGGAGGAATCTCATTGGCAAACTATTGTAAACCGTACACGTGGTCGTTGTCCCGAGTGGTTAGGGACGGCTGTTTATAGCCTCCCGGTTTGACTCACGGTGTATTTATCGCTGCTCCACAGCTCTGTATCTAATTTCACTTCGCAGTTTTGGCTGTTGTATCTGTTGGCTTTGGCGAATATATGTGTAAATGTTGCTTCTTCAGCGAGGATGCTCTTCCCCTGAAAACTATTGTAAACCTTGATCCATGGAAATACAACACAGAAAACCACCCCACAAGTACAAACAGAAATTTCGATAATGAGATGTGAGGGTGATAATTGTTTACTAGTGTTGAATTGATAGTAAATATAAATATGTGTATACAGTAAAGTATAATAGAAATTTAGATAATTAGATAAAAATTTATAGTAAATGAGTGAATACAAACCAGTAAATCAGTGTACATGCACAACACAAAGATATTGTTTACAAAGGTTATAAATTTGTTTAGAAATTTATTTTTGGTAGGAATTTATTAAATTTTTTCATAAAATCTGATTATAAGAATATTTGAATTGTTTTTTCTGTTTTTGGTGGGTATCAAAAAATCTCTTGAGTATGCAAAATCTTGAAGTTAGACAATTGTGACTAAAATTTCTGTTAGATTTTTGCAAAAATCATATCAGAATTTCCACTATTTTCTTTGATAAACTATTCTCAACAAAAATTTAAAATTTCCACTATTTTCCTTGATAATTATTTTTCTAAATTTTGAATTAATAATAAATTGACGTAATTCATTCCAGACAAATATTGAAAATAAATCAAAATAATTATTAACATTATTTGATATTGTAATTTAGCTTATCAATAAAAATTCAAGTAGTCATTAAAGTTATTTAACATATAAATCTAATAGTATGAAGAGGCCACTGAAATTATTTTTTAATATATTTAATGACACAGATGAGAAGACATATATTTAATGGCAAAAATTATAAAATACATATTCCATTACTAATTGTAATAAAGTGATCAAACACAATGGTTGATGACTATTCTAATTAGACTTCTGATGACTCCCAACACAATATATATCTCACACGAGAAGTGATATGGGATGGCTACTTGTAGGGTTTCAGCTCCATCACTTATTTAGCAACCTCGCCATTGCTTTGATATCCAATAACCTATTTAAGGTAGATTGCGTTTTTGGCATCGTTTTCCAATGGATTGGCCGGAACTAATACAGAGAGTTCAGTGTATTGCAGAAAGCGGCATCCAATGCTTGCCTTCGAGTTACATCAGGCCTGCTGAAGAGAAGCCCATCAGGAAACGGGTGGTGGAAGAGGAAATACCCATCATAGATCTCTTCGGCCTCTATGACGAACGCCAGAGGAAGACCATGGAAGAAATAGCAAATGCATGCAGGGAGTGGGAATTCTTCCAAGTGATTAACCATGGGATTTCTCCGTAGCAGCTCGAGGCCGGAAGTGAGGTGTCAAGGGAGTTCTTTCATCTACCATTGGAGGAGAAGCAAAAGCACGCGAATGATTCTGTGACTTATGTTGGATATGGTAGTCGAATTGGTGTTCAGAAGGGCGCCACTCTCGACTCGGGGTGTCACGCCCCTACACCTGCGGTGCTCTTCCAACCGCTTATAGCGAGGTGCGGCACCACCGAATGCTTTCTTTTCACCAATACTCACCTTCATGGACTACGCCTAATTCAATTGTCCTTACTTAGTTTGTGTTTCGCAACCAAGTAAAATGCATTTATCCTTTATACTTAATGAAGCCCATACTCATTCATTATCCATATGCAATTAACCAAGAATATCAACAATTGCAAACAAGTATAAAGGGAGGGGCAACTCCCGAACAGTCTGCCCAACAATATATTATAACAGTTCTTCAATAATACATCATCAAGTATACTTGGCAAAACTCCAAGTCTATACTTAGAATAATTTACAATCAAGGCATAGAACAACCTTTACAACACATGTGCCAACCTCATACGGTAGGAGGGTGCTCACCCGAGACACCAAGAACTCCACCTCTAAGTTCTGCACAAAACCACCTCAAAACCGCACTCTTGTCAACCTACGACTGCTTCCGGTAAAACTGCGCACTTCCTTCTAGAGCGCATGAGCTATGCGCACTTATCTGCGCCCTTTTACCCCTGCTCAATGCATAGAAGAGATATGCGAAGTTCGTTGGTTCGATTCATCGATGCCAAATGAGCTCAAGTCTTGTTCCATATATACACATTCCTGCGTGTGTTTGGAGGGGGTGTCCAGCCTTAAGGCCGACCCCATAAACCAACATAACACGCCCATATGTGCTCCTCTACAAGTCGGCTTAGCTCCATCTAGCCATCGCATATAAACAAGAGTCCAACACTTAGTTTATTTCAAGTGTTCTCTTATCATCGCACTTAATGTCGCATATGTTCGTTGCACTTCGTCACATAAGTCCGGAGGCTTGTCGCACTTCGTCGCATAAGGAGCACCCGCCCGTCGCATGTCCGCCCGCTCGTCGCACCCGTGTGCGCCCGCCGTGCCGCGCCCCCATTGCTCGTCTGCCCGAGTTGCGAAGACCTTACATCCTCCTCCACCTGAAATTGTTGTCGTCCTTGACAACATACCATTCCGGTAGCTCTCCACCAAGATCATCATCAACCATGATGTCAACTCCTCCACATAAGGCAAACATCCCTGCAACATATGTAGAATCCCATCTCCATCATGCTCCACCTTAATGACTAACTGTCACCAAGACAACCATACCAAGGTATGCACCTCTACGGTATGTACTCCATCAGATATCATCTCGATCCATGATCATTGACTCCTTTGTCACAATCTCCATTGTAACAACTCGTGTCAACCTCATCATGTGTCACCATGTGAACCTCTATCATGATACTCCAACAAAATGTCAACACATCTCTGTACACTTCGCGATCCCATGTCTGAACTAGTTGGGTAGCTAATCCAACCATCACGCTCAATTCATGAGAGTGAACATCCTCATGTCATCATCTGTTGTTCCTCAAACATCTGCCACATCCTTGACTCATCAAGAATCCATCTCCATAATCCATGCTCAGGTCCATGGAAACTCCATCCATCTGCAACATGCCATGATGCTTGATGCCAAGCCATCCCTGCACCATCAATCACACCTGCTCAAACATGTTTAAGGACTCACTGCCATGAGCAGCTAACAATGAGCCCCATCTTCTCCTTTCATCTAAGAAGATGTAGAGGGAGTAGAGCCTGAAGGCTCTCCCTCACTAATCAACTCAATCCATCTATCAGGATCCTCAACCTCCATCCTTTGTAGATATGCCTCCCGGTCTTCCTTCTGGACATCCGGCCTCACATACACCTCCTCATCATCATCATCGTCCTCCACCAACTCTAGCCTCCTTGTCAAATCCAAGATGCTATCTGAAAGTGATCTAATGACCAATGACTGCTCCACAAGCTTTGCCTCAATAGTGGACAACCGCTTGTTCACCTTCTCCTTATCCTCCATTTGCATCACTCCTAATTTACAATCAGGCCTTGTCACACCAATGGTTGGAACACCAATGGGTACATCTTCCCTTCCATCATAAATGTAGAGCTTCCTCAAATGTGGTACAACCATAGCCTCAAATTGTTTCATGAACTCCATCCCCAATACAGCTTCATAGTCATCAATCCGCACTATAGTGAAGTCCACCTTCCCTGTCCATTCACCAAGTGTAGTGTCCACCTTCTCAGCTATACCAAGAATCTCCATAGGAGGAGAATTCACTATCTTCATTTGTGCCTTTACCGGAACAAATTTCAGCCCAATTCTTCTCGCAGTATCTTCACCCATGAAGTTGTGAGAAGCCCCACTATCCACCATAGTGAGTACATCAGCACCTCCAACCTTCATCTGAACATACTCCAATCTGTTCCTTTCAGGATCTCTCCTAGAGACCACCTCCGTAGTAGCAGAAGCACCAAGTATCTGCATCATCCCCACAGAAGCACCTTCATCCTTTCCATTAGATTGTGCAATAGCAGCCACCTTTGGTTTAGAAGGACAATTCTTCACCGTATGTGGACTAGCACAAATCCAACACTTCAAAGGTTTCTTCGTCTTCGAACTATCATCTGATTTCGAAGCATCTTCCTTCTTCTTATCTTTCGGTTTCTCAAACTTCTTCTTCCTATCATCAGAAGTTTCATCATAATGTTCCACCAACCTGTCAACAGCAGCAAAAGCTTCTTCAAGTGTCCTAATCTTCTGCCTCTTCACTTCATTGCGTGCCCAAGGCTTCAACCCAATAATGAAGTTGAACACCTTGTCCCTCTCCGCCATGTCAGGAAGTTCCAGAGCTGCACTTGCAAACTCCCGCTGATATGCTTGTAGGCTTCCGGTTTGTTTTATGTACTTAATCTTCGTCCTTGCTTCCCATGTTTCATCTTGAGGACTGAAATGAGTCTGCAAAGCCTTCTTCATGTCATCCCACGAAGTAATGTCATCAACACTACCATTGGCAATCTGATCTAACCTTCTTCGCCACCACATCTTAGCATCCTTTGTTAAGAACTGAGCAGCTACCTTGACCTTTGTCTCATCATCAGATAGACCCAACCGTTCCAAGTATTGCTCCATGTCCCATAGAAAGTTGCCAAGAGTTTTTGCATTCCTTGTGCCATCATAAGATTCCGGTTCCTTGACCTTCATATGAGGTACTTCTCCACCTGAGTTGTGCCTCACTGCCTTCTTCAATACCGCTATCTCATCATTGGCTCCGTCAAGAGTTTTCCTCAAGTTCACGATCTCTGCAAGACCTTGATCCCTTGCTTCTTCAACCTCTTTGACCCTCACTTCAAGTTGCGTATACATAAGATCAGTGTACTCATACTGTGCTCGGAGTTCATCATGTTGTACTCGGAGTTCTTCGAGCTCTTCTTTTGTCTTCAAGTTGATCTCTTGCTCTTTAGCAAGCAAGTCCATCTTCTTATCCCAAGAAGTCTCCATAGCCTCCATTCTTTCCAACACTTTCTCAATGAACCCAAGAGTAGTATCCTTCATAACATGACTAGACCCAGCCTGAGAATCAGTTGCCATCTCTAACAACTTCTTACTCTTTTGCAATCTAGTTTCGACCATTCAACAGCTTCACCAAGTCACCTGCAATTAGAACCAACCCTTGTTCCACTTCGTGTGAAACGGTTTCCTTCACCTGCAGTACCTGTCACGAGCAAACCTTGCTCAAACCGAGTCTTGAAATTACCTTCAAATGCTTCAACACCTGAACCTGTTCAAGCCTCAATAACACCTGTCATCAACTTCAAACCTTCACGAGCAAACCTTGCTCTGATACCACCTTCACTTCGGTGAAGGTGTGTAGCAGCTACAACCTTCAATACCCTGAATCAGCTGCTCTGATACCACCTGTCACGCCCCTACACCTGCGGTGCTCTTCCAACCGCTTATAGCGAGGTGCGGCACCACCGAACGCTTTCTTTTCACCAATACTCACCTTCGTGGACTACGCCTAATTCACTTGTCCTTACTTAGTTTGTGTTTCGCAACCAAGTAAAATGCATTTATCCTTTATACTTAATGAAGCCCATACTCATTCATTATCCATATGCAATTAACCAAGAATATCAACAATTGCAAACAAGTATAAAGGGAGGGGCAACTCCCGAACAGTCTGCCCAACAATATATTATAACAGTTCTTCAATAATACATCATCAAGTATACTTGGCAAAACTCCAAGTCTATACTTAGAATAATTTACAATCAAGGCATAGAACAACCTTTACAACACACGTGCCAACCTCATACGGTAGGAGGGTGCTCACCCGAGACACCAAGAACTCCACCTCTAAGTTCTGCACAAAACCACCTCAAAACCGCACTCTTGTCGAACTACGACTGCTTCCGGTAAAACTGCGCACTTCCTTCTAAAGCGCATGAGCTATGTGCACTTATCTGCGCCCTTTTACCCCTGCTCAATGCGTAGAAGAGATATGCGAAGTTCGTTGGTTCGATTCATCGATGCCAAATGAGCTCAAGTCTTGTTCCATTTATACACATTCCTGCGTGTGTTTGGAGGGGGTGTCCAGCCTTAAGGCCGACCCCATAAACCAACATAACACGCCCATATGTGCTCCTCCACAAGTCGGCTTAGCTCCATCTAGCCATCGCATATAAACAAGAGTCCAACACTTAGTTTATTTCAAGTGTTCTCTTATCGTCGCACTTAATGTCGCATATGTTCATCGCACTTCGTCGCATAAGTCCGAAGGATTGTCGCACTTCGTCGCATAAGGAGCGCCCGCCCGTCGCATGTCCGCCCGCTCGTCGCACCCGTGTGCGCACGCCATGCCGCGCGCCCGTCGCTCGTCTGCCCGAGTTGCGAAGACCTTACACGGGGGATTACTATTATCATCATTTTTTGCCGCTTTGCATACGAGAGGAGCACAGATGGCCTTCTAAACCAGAGCAATATAGGTGACGAAGGATTCATCTATGTGTTGGCCCCTTTGAATATTGCAGTTTTCATGCTTCTTCTTGGATTGTTTTTACTTGTTTGTTTGATTTCAATTATTAGAGTTTATGGGACATAATTTATAGGTTGGATTGAACAAAACTGTAGACCGATTTGTTTTTTATTTGATTTTCCACATTTGGTCCGACATATCAGAAGAAGAACCAGTACCTTATTAAGCCTGGATATCGATATTGATTATTATGATGTGCTTCACAGTTTGGGGACATTCTTTTGCATGCCGCTTCATGGAACAGGACTTACACAGATTTATGCATAATATATTATTTGTTTTATACTCTATAAGTGGTTTTGTAAGATGTATAGGAAATAGGAAAGGAGTTACAATCTATTTTTAAATATAATTTTTTCGCACCTAGACACTTTCAGACCTTTGAACTCATAAAAGATCTCAATTTCTGGTTTTTATATTTGTAGATAGTATTTTCCGTTAATATATCAGCCAACATCATAATTAGCCAGAATGGATTTAGTCTTACAGGATAGTTTAGTGGGGAGTTTTTGTTATTAAGTATTTTTTATTGGGAGTTTATATGGTTAAATTTCTTCAAAGCTTTTGAGCAGATCCTTTCCATTAATATATCTGAATTTTCTTCTGAATGTGGTGACCAATCGTATCCATATCCCAAAACATATCTCTAAACTGCATTAAAAGAAGGTAGCTAAAATAGATTTGAATTGGACATGGACCGAAAGACTCAAACACCTAACTATTAAATTAAAATATAAATGCTTTGGTGTATAGTATTTTAGTTAATAGGCACGGGTATGTTTGAATTGGCCATTTTCGTTAACTTAGATTTTACCTTGTTCAACCTGTTAACCTAAAATTACAATAAATAAATAAGAATCTGCTAACCTGTTTATTAACATCCTTGTTCAAGCTGTTAACCTAAAATTACAATAAATAAGAATCTGCTGGCTTGGATTCAAAGTTTTTTTTTTCAGTGTATGCAGTCATGAAAGATCGATAATGTATTCTCAGTCTGTGATATTTGCTTACATGACAGGGCTAGAACGAAGGAGTACTGTGAAGAAATGTTGGATCTTTGCAAGACCTTGCTATCTGTGTTTTCAGAGAATCTGGGCCTTCCTCCAGACTATCTAAAGGAAGCTTTTGGCAATGAGGAGAGCATTGGAATTTGCGTTCGAATCAATTATTATCCCGTGTGTCCACAGCCGGAACTGACTTATGGGCTCTCCCCTCACTCCGACCCTGGAGGAATAACCGTTCTACTACAGAATGATGTCGTTGGCCTGCAGGTTCGAAAAAATAAATTATTGGGTGCCCGTGCGGCCTGTTGCTAATGCTTTGACGATAAACCTAGGCGATCAAATAGAGGTGAGTGCTTCAAATAATATTTTGTTAAAATCCATGGACATGGACAAAGTGGTTTCAGGTTTCTTACTTATCTTTTGCGCAGATATTGACAAACGGAATTTACAAAAGCGTGGAACACAGTTGCGTTGTTAACAAGAAGAAGGAACGAATGTCGATTGTAGTTTTCTGTAACCCTAATGGGGAAAAGGAAGTCGGGCCTATAAAGGAGCTGATCGATGAATCCAGCCCTCCAAGATACGGGCAGATGACGTTTAATGAATACAGGAAGTTCATTCGAACTACTGGAACTAAAGGAAAGTCCTACGTAAATTCCACCATAAATTTTCGATAGAATAGTAACATCATACTATTCTAATTATTGTAACGGTTTATCATGGAGCATTTCCATTGCCTCTGTACTTGTTGGTTCGCCTGTATTTAGATAATCATACTTCTCTGGACTTGAGAAAAGACTAATTGTTTAAGGATATATCTGGATGTAAGTCTCCTGTTATCTCAATGTATATATACTTGTGTGTTTAATGTTTGAATGAATATATATACCTATATTTGTGTATTAAGTAATGTTTGCCTAGTCTCCCGTTATCTGATTGTAAATATATTTCTGTGATAAGTAATGTTTGCATGCTCAGTGTCTGGCTGTTCTTAAAAAATTTAATACAGCAGACCATATATTTGAAATGGCAGTTCAGGAGTCCTGAGAAGGACGTGAGGGAAAGCGTATATTATGGCGTTTCTGTCAAAACAGTTGACAGACCTGCCACAAACCTGCTTCTGGCCAGGAGACTGAAGAACGTCCCATGTGACAAGAACCCGAGGAAAAGATACTCGAGGCGATAAATTTGACTAAAATTAGTATCCGAAAAGTCTGCTGCTCTCCCACTGAACGACGAGAGGTGCAGACAATTTTTATGTCCGATGGTTTCAATGTAAGCGTGATTAGTCAGGCATATAAATCAGCGAGCACCAACAACAGCAAGAGTGGGTGAAATGAAATAGTGACGCTTTACGATCAGAAATTAACATCAAAATCTTCGCTGAAGTTTCGGATATCAGAAATGATTTTTCAGTAGTGTTGTAATTGCATATGCTATGCGTCCTCTCTAACAATGTAGCATTTGTTTGACTGCTCTCGATTATAAAGTAAGATAGAAAAAATAGTTAAGATTCCTAATGCCCTTGGATTAAAATGGGATGCGTTTTAATTTTGGAATTTGAATTTATTGATTTGGACTTTGGGTGTAACTTTAAGTTAACTAGTCATTCGATAAATGATAAGGGATATAGTCAAATAAGTAAGTTTAATTGGTAAATTTCTTATTATTTATTTTTATATTCTATATTAATTTTTTAATATTAAATAATAAAAGGAAAATTTTAATATTAAATAATAAAAAATTAAAAATGATGGAGTGTTTTATATATATATATAAAATAGGTTATATGACAACATTTTTCTTATACTATGATATAAGGTAAGTTTATAATACATTCATTATGAAAAAAAAATAAAAAAATGGGGTTTATAGTCAACTAATGAAAAGTAATCATTTTTGTAATTTTATTAATCTCATAAATACATATATATTTCTTTTTTTTTAAAGAAATTTATATTGCTGAAAAATTATTTTATAAGTATAAAGAAAGCATGACTAGGCAGAGTATTTACATTCTCAATATTTTGAATTTATAGCTAAATTCTTATGCCAATATGAGTAGATATGCCAATATGAGTAGATATGCCAAAAATCAAAATTTTAGAAATATATTAATTCATCTCGGAAGGAAGGTCAACATGTGATCAAAAGCTCCCAACCTAGAGAGGAAATAGGGAAGCTCTAGTCCACTGGAATTATTGGAGGAGAAATGCTACATGGTGGTTGTGGTTGATAGAAAGAAGTGATTCTTCCACTTGCTCAATGGACATTGACACTTCATCTTCAGTTCTCCATATAGTGGTTCAATGTTTAATTCTTATGCCAATATGAGTAGATATGCCAAAATTCAAAATTTTATGAAATTTTAGAAATATATTAAATCATCTGGGAAGGAAGGTCAATATGTGATCAGAAGCTCCTAAGCTAGAGAGGAGATAGGGAAGCTCTAGTCCAATGGAATTATTGGAGGAGGAATGCTACATGGTGGCTGTGGTTGGCAGAAAGAAGCGATTCTTCCACTTGCTCTTTGGACATTGACACTTCATCTTCAGTTCTCCATATTGTGGTTCAATTTTTAATTAACAGGTCCATAACTATGGTCACAATGACTACTACTTGATTAAACCATAAAAGATGGGAGATGTGCCCCATCAAGTGTCTAAACTCCTCAATTTGAGGAGACATATTTACTTCTCTCCTAAACCTCTAATGGTTCCAGTGGTCTAAAAAGAGAAAATATTTTGGAAGAGATCCAGTCTACGAACTCAAGCATATACATGCCCACTCTTCCCAAGATCTAAAAATCAACTAGCATTGTCGATGCTCCTAGTGAGACCAACCTTGCTGAGATTGAGACAATGCAATCTTTACAACTTGAGAAAAAAGAAGGTATTAATTTAACCAATCCACAGACGGAGAGTTGGGACTTTGCAAACTTGAGCTCTAAAGCATTCTTTAGCCCACCATAAGTACCTTGTCCCCCCAGCGCACCCCCCGCCCGCCAAAAAAAAAGGTAAAAAATTCTATGATCAACCTAGTTGTTAAAGGACCCAAAATTATATCCCTGGGCTGCATAAAGAATATTGGGACTCCAGGAGAACTTTATATACCCAAATGCATGAAATATGCATAGAAAAAACAAGAGAGTGAAGCAGCAAATACATACCTAATACTTGTAAGATAGAACACTAATCTTTACCTAACATAAGTACCTTCACCCCCCCTACAAAAAAAAAGAGAGTGAAAAATTGTATTATCAACCAAGTTGTTAAAAGACCCAAAATTATATCCCTCAGCTGCATAAAGAATATTGGGACTACAAGAGCAATTTATAGACCCAAATTCATGAAATATGCCCAGAAAAAATAAGAGAGTGAAGACAGGAAATACATACCCAATACTTGTAACATAGAACACTAATCCACCCATAATTTGAGCTAACCACAAAGTGATTTCCATGTTGAAGTTAGGCTTTGTACTCCCTCACTCCTCTTGATCATATGAAGCCCAACTATGGCCATGAGAAAACTCAAAAAAAAATCTTCCCCTCGCATGGAAACCCTTACAAATTCTTCAAATTTCAATTTTAACCAATTTCCCTTCACAACCAAAATGCAAATCAAAGCATTATAAGAAGCTACCAAAGATAACAAAAAAAACCTTCCAAATTTCCCTTACCCCTCTAACTTTTTAGTGAATTACCAAATTTATAGTCCAAACTTTTAGGTCATCACCTTTCCATCAAAGATTCAGGAATGTTGTGCATTTCGTGTGGATTCCTTATATGATTTCTAAGGGCACCCCTAAAAATTATCTGACATCATTTCTATAATGTGAATTGCATCACCCTGAATACTTTCACATGGGATTATCCTATCAACATTGAACCAAAGAACATCCAACATAGTGCAATTAATTATTATAATCCAATCATTGCTATAAAAGTATTGAGGTAGCCATGAGATCATAATATATTAGGATTATCTTATCAACGTTGAACCAAAGAACATCCAACATAGTGAAATTAATTATAATAATCTAATCATTGTTGTAAAAGTATTGAGGTGGCACTGAGATCATATTATATTAGCCTCTTCGATTGAACCTCGGAAGACTTGCACCCATCTCGAATTTGTGCATTGCACACTTCTCTAATAATGATGCCCGATATAGGGGTGTTAAGCACTTAAAAATTTGAGTTCCATTAATTCTTAATGTCCCTTGGAATTATGAGGTGCCTACATTAGGCAAGGAATCTCTAATAATCGAGGGACTAGAGATATTTATTTCTTGAGAAAACATTAGATTTCAACCTTAGACCCTAGAAGAGGGAATATGATTCTAAGTAATTATTTGTTTAATTTAACAATATATTAGTTAAGAAAAGTCTTTCGGTAGAAATCATCGTATGGCTGTCAGCATTTTCCTTTCGTCAAAACACATGGCTAATTATTGAGGCTAGCTATTGAGCATGTGCTTGCTAGCTCTGGTGCTAAATGTGGTGGGTTGGTTGTTCTCTACGGCAATGGTTGCAGATATGTTCTGACAAAAGGGTTGCTTTCCAGTCTTAAATAAATCAATCATGTCCTCTAAGTTTGTAGAGTGTATTGACATAAGTTATATATATTAATATAATATATATAACTTGACCAGATATATTGTATTAATATAATTCGTATACAGTATATTAATATCATAACTTTTCAATACATCTGGTTGATTTCCTTTAACTTTAATGTGCAATAATAATTTCTAGTCTTATATCAAAATATTATTAAAATTTCAGTTTTATTTAAAAACAATATTCATTATTAAAAATATAAGAAGACTTTTTTTAAATTTTAATTTTAATTTTCAATATCATGGATGAGGTAGTTGAGATAGGATATGTGGGGAAAACTCAGTTGCCGCCTCACTAGGCCTTGAGGCAGGGAGATGTTGCAGTGCGAGCCGCCCTCCTTATACCCTAGGATTAATCATCATGCACACTATGTCAACCTCATAATTTGATGGATCATAAATTTTACGAGATAGTGGATCTACTTTCCTCTATGCGTGGCATACACCCATATTTTTTTTTTTTACTACAATATGTAGATGCATCATTCTGACATTCGCAATTACTGTTTTATTTCCCATCCTATTGAAAGTACACATTAATCCCCTGCATTTATGAAGTTCGTAACTCAGCATTAAGTTAGGCAGGGCTCTTTTGACAATGCAAATCGATCTATGCCGTTGTTTGGTATAGAAACTTGGGTTAGAGATTTCTTACTGTCGGCTATCCGCTTGATTTTGATTAAATTGGAATGTTTATTAAATATTTGTACTACCACTGTACGTGGCATGTGCAGTCCTAATCTTCTCGGCTACTACCTTAGGATTCCTGTTGAATCGACAGTGTTGGGTTTTGCTTGATGATCCAACGGATGTAGATGGCTTTGTCCTTGTTCACATTCCTTGGTACCCATTCGGAGACTCATTCATCTGCCATTTCTCTTGGTTCACTGCTCGGTTTGCTACATTTGTCCATGGTCCTTGCTCTTTGCTTTGAACCAAGTTCCTATGGAGATTGTGGAGGACGCTCAGAACACAAAATCCTGTCCTCGCCTTCAGAGACCGGTCACCGGGTAAGATTTTAGTTATGTAGACTATTCATGCCCATTTTTCTTTATGCAATAATGGTATAATCCTACCCCCTTTGCATTCAAATTTCTCTTCTTTTTCTCTGAGAACTTCTTCGGCTATTCAACCTATCTTTGGTGGTCTCACGCAGGATCTTTTCCACTCTGGTTTCACGCTTGGTTCCGGATGGGAGCAAAGTCTTGCAAGAGTGGGATTAACTTCGAAATTCCGCCGGGTATGAGGGTTTCTGCCCTGGTTGTGGTCATTAAGTTTTAGTACTTCTATATTTTCTAGCAGAAGGAACGTTTAGCCCTTCCTGTGTAGTCCAACTATCTGCTCGAATCTCATATCTGGTATTTACTTAATGTATATGTAATGTAGAGGGTATTCCCCTTGGGTTTCAATTCGAGGGTTGACATTCTGTTACTCTTGTATTATATTTTTTTTCCAAGTAAAGGATTTAACTTCGAAGGTTTTTACCTCTAAAGTCTTTTCAGCCGCACTGGCCAACTTGTAAATGTATTAAGCTTCCCTATAGTATGACTCGTTTATTTTGTTTACTGCTTATTAAAAGTTCTGATAGATGCATACAATTGTAATCTGGACTATTGGGTAATTAAATTGGTAGTTCTTGTGCATCTGGAAGGCTTCCTTCCTGGGTTATGTTTTCGTAAGGTACTTGTGCTGCTTTCCAAACATCACTATCATGTATTTTGTTTATTTTTTACAGCTCCTAGCTTTGCTATTCTGCAGATATATTCCATGTGATACCATTATATATAAATGTTCCTCAGCTGTTATTTCTATGGCTCTTTTAGTTTAATAATCTACAAAAAATATATGAATTGTTTTCATATATTTATTGTCCCTCGACTGCTTATTCTATACACTCCTCTAGCTACACTATTCGGCGGAGGTGATGCTTATGATTTCTTTGTTTTATTTGGGCATTTGGTTTGGCAATGAAACCCTTTGCTAATTCTTATTTGTATTCCAACTTGGACAATATGGTCATTTGCCAACTTCTTATCTGTTCGATTAACTTAGTTATCTTGATGGGGTTTTGATTTTTCATATGGAATCTAGGAAGGCCATTCACCCAAAGAACAGGGTTGACCATCATAAATGGGTCTTCGTTTTGTAATTTATTTGTAATTTAATTCTTGTTGCAGCAAGCATTTAAATTTAGACTTGAGACCCTACACCGAGGTTTCTGGTCACATTGGGTTTGCAATTCCTTTTTGTAGAAAACTTATTTAGCTATATTCTAGAAGGTTAAACAGAGCTCGGCCTTTAGCAGCTAATTCCCATGTTTCACAGCTGTTGTTCTTTTCTTTTAAAAAATATGAATAGGACCTACACTTGTTTCTTCTGAGTTCGTTCCAAATCTTTCTTGTTGGGGTTGGTTTGTTTGCCAGCTTGTTGCATTTCTTCCCGTGCCTAGAGCGTTAACCGAACTAAGCTTACATCAGTCTTGTTTAATTATGTCTTTTATTTCCTATAAACTTTTCCTACATCACTATCCCAGCAAGACCCCTTTTTCTAGAAAATGGTCCGACTACGGTTTCCTGCTCTTTTCTCTTTCCTTGTTGCGCAAACTCTACACCTCCTCCACAGTGCTATGCTCATAACTAATCAGAGTAAAAGAGAAACTTATATATATATATATATATATATATATATATATATATATATATATATATATATATATATATATATATATATATCTTTTCTTTAACTGTACAGTTTCAAGATGACCCCTACAGTATTCTTTTTTTTTTTTAAGAAAATAACATGGGCACCTAGTAAGAGTCACTTCCACAGTTGGCTCAGGTTTTAGATAATATATCATAACAGTGCAAACATTTAACATGGATTACCTCATTAATACTTTTGAATGCTTTCTAAGTGGTTTGGCCCACTTACCTATGACACTATAACTTGCGAACACTTGAGAAGCCGAGATTACCTCTGTTCATCTGCTTCCTATCTGCCACCCGTCCTTGAGATTCGTCTTTTGAGACTAGAATCTCCCCCTAGCTCTCTTGCAGGACCACTGTCCACAGCAAGATGCTTGCACTTAGTGCTTGGCTATCTGGTCATCATGAGACTTAGCCATTTTTTTCCTTTCTTTTCCTCTTTTCTCCCTGTTCCAATAGCACAGAATTTTCCCCATTTTTTTTCCCTTTTCTTATGGAAGCCCTTCCAGTTAGGGAAAGCAGTTAGGGTTGGAATCATAGCAGCTGTCTTTTTTTTTCTCAACTTCCTCCTTGAGAAGTTTCCAACTCTTAAAGAAACATTTCTTTTCTTTTTTTTAAAAGAAAATATTATTAAATGCAAACAGATAATAATATCATATTCAGTTTTTCATTTACCACAGTAAAGTCAAATATTTACATTTATCCTGGGGCATTACATCTCCCCCTCCTGAAATTGGACATCGTCCCGATGTCTTTCAGCCATGAATAGCCCTGGATAAGCTTTTTTCATGAGCTCTTCATCTTCCCAGGTGGCCTCATCAGGCCCAAAGTGTTGCCACTGCACCTTAACTTGGGTAATAGCTCGCTTCCGCAACATTACTTCTCTCCGGTCGAGGATGTTCAGCGGCTCGACCAAGATTTCTCCTTCCGGTTCGACCTGAAACATGCAACATCTTAAATCAGTTTTTTTAAAGAAACTCATTCAGTTTGCTCTACTGGAGTTTTTCTTACCTGTATATCCTGCCAACGGATTACATGCTTAGGATCATAAACATATTTTTTTAATACGGAAACATGGAAGACGTTATGGACCCATATATGACTTGGCAGAGTGAGCTGGTAAGCTACTGGCCCAATTCTTGCTAAGACCTGAAAGGGTCCACAAAATCGGGGTGCCAACTTAGCGCACCCACTCCATTGTAATGTGGTCTTTTTTGCTTGAATTATTATATATACATGATCACTGACTTGATATTCCTTAAACTTCCTTTTCTAGTTAGCAAAATTCTTTTGCCTATCCTGAGCTGCCTTTAAATTGACTCACACTTTCTTAACCATTTCCTCCATTTCCTTAAGCATGTCGGGTCCCAACATTAATCTGTCTTCTGGTCCACCCTACCTTGACGGTGTGCGACACTTCCGCCCATACAATACTTCAAATGGGCTCATTTGTGATGACGTATGATAGCCATTATTATATGCGAACTCGACCACGTGCAGATAATCTTCCCACTTGGTCAGTTGCTGCATTACATATGCCCTTAACATGTCTTCCACCACCTGGTTCACCCATTCTATTTGTCTATTAGTCTGAGGGTGATAAGTTGTACTGAAATTCAACTGAGTTCCTAATTCTCCAAACAATGTTTTCCAAAAAGTCGAGGTAAATTTTACATCACGGTTCGAAATTATTGTTTTAGGTAACCCATGCAGCCTAAATATATTCTGCATGAAGATGTGGGCAATCTGCACAGCTCTATAAGTAGATTGCACATGTATAAAATGTGCCAATTTACTTAATTTGTCCACCACCACCATGATGGAATCTTTATTTCTCTTTGTTTTGGGCAAACCCGTTATGAAGTCCATGGAGATGGTTTCCCACTTCCATTTCGGAATGGAAAATGGTTGTAATAACCCTATAGGATGTTGGTGCTCTGCCTTAATTTGTTGGCACTCCAGACAACGTGCCAGGTACTCAACCACATCCTTCTTCATACCTGGCCAATAATATTCCTTCTGGAATGTTGTGATCATTTTCTGATATCCTAGGTGTCCAGCATAGTGACTTTATGAAATTCATACAAAATCAAAATTTTAATGCTGTTTTGATAGGGCACATACAACCTCTCCTAATAATACAACATTCCAACAGTACCTAAAGCATAACCCTGTTGTTTTTCCTTGTTGGTGGAGTGTTTTACTTGCTGTTTTATTTGCTGATATACAGTATCTTGTTCTGCTGCTTTTTTAATCATCTCTTCGAAGGGGATTTTCCATTCGCTGCAAGAAATCTCATATAAACATTGTAATTTCCGACTTAAAGCGTCCACCACCCGATTCTCTTTCCCTTTCAAATGCTTGATCTCGAAATCAAAACCACTTAGGAAATCCACCCACCGTGCTTGCCTAGCATTTAAGGTGGGCTAGCTAAAATAATTGGTTAGACTATGGTGGTCTGTCAATAATAAAAATTTCCTTCCCATAAGGTAATGTCGCCACATTTTCAAAGCGTCAATGACGACTGCCAACTCTAGATCATAAGCGGAATATTTCTGCTCATGTTCTTTTAGTTTCCTTGACTCGTAAGCAATTACCCTCCCTTCTTACATCAACACACCTCCTACTCCTTTTCTTGCATCAGTTCACACCACATAGTATTTGATAGGATCAGCTATGCTTAGAATGGGTGCGGTGGTGAGCAGATGCTTAAGTTGCTCAAAACGTTTTTGGCATTCGGGGGTCCACCTAAAAGTTCTTCCCTTTTTCTGTAAGGATGTGATAGGATACGCTACTCTCAAGAATCCTTCTACAAACCGTCTATAATAACATGGTAAACCCATGAAGGATCTGATGTCTGCCACATCCTTTGGTACCAGCCATTCCATTATGGTCCTTATCTTTTTGAGGTCCACCTTGATCCATTCTTTTCTGATTATATGTCCCAAATATTGTATTTGTTCCTTAAAGAAATCGCACTTGCTGAACTTGGCATATAACTGGTGTTCTCGGAGGGTTTGCAGTACCAATCTGAGGTGCTCCTTGTGCTCTTCCATAGTTCAGGAATATATCAGTATATCATCAATAAAAATTAGCACAAACCTATCCAAATACTGATGAAATATGTTGTTCATCAAACACATAAAAGTTGCGGGAGCGTTGGTTAACCCAAAGGGTAGCACCACAAACTCGTAATGTCCATATCTTGTTCTAAAAGTAGTCTTAGCTATGTCTTCCTCCTTAATCCTGATTTGGTCATACCCTGATCGCAAATCAATCTTGGAGAATACCGTTGCTCCTTTTACTTGATCAAAAAGTTCATCAATCCGGGGTAGAGGATACTTATTTTTAATTTTCAATTTATTCAACTGACGCTAATCCATACACATGCGAAGGGTCCTGTTCTTTTTCTTAACGAACAATATCGAGGCTCCCCAAGGGGACACAGTTGGGCGAATGTAGTTTTTGTCTAACAGCTCTTGTAACTGCATTTTTAGCTCTGTCAATTTTGGTGTGCTCATTCTATAAGGTGTTCAGGATACCGTGGCTGCCCCTGGCACCAATTCGATAGTAAAGTCTATGTCTCTCTTAGGTGGCAGTCCGGGAATCTCCTTCAGAAACACATTAGCAAAGTATTGTATCAGAGGAATGTTTTCCAATGTGGCTATTTTATCTTTCGAGTTAGCATAACCCACTTGGATGGCATAAATCTGACATCCCTTCTGAATGCATTTTGCTAACTTAGAGGCAGTTATTGGCCAAATTTGCACTGGCTGCTTGATCCCTTGCATCTCTTGCCTTGCTCCAAGCTCATCTTTGTAATAGATAGTCTTTGTTTTACAGTTGACTATGGACCAGTGTTTTTCTAACCAGTCCATACCAATTAGGACATCATACGAACCAAGGGGAAGCACATTTAAATCTGCCATCACTAGTTTTCCTGCTATCTTTAAAGGGTAGTTATTGACCTTAGCAAGCACTCGTCTCTTTGCCCCTGTAGCCAGCTATACTAGCCAAGGGTTCTTAAATTTAACAGATTGCAATTTACAATTCTCCACAACCTTAGGGTTAATATAAATTAATGTGGCTCCAGGATCAATTAAAACAGTTACAATAAGGTCTAAGATTTTACCTTCGAATTCCACCATGGTCGGCTGGTACTCCACCTGACAATCTTCTAGGGCAGCATTAATCCTTGGTAGACTACATCCCACATCGCCAACTGTCGATGCTTCATGGATCTGGGAAACCTGTTTGGTTCCCTTTCATTGAGGACAGTTTTTAACGTAATGAGGCCCACCACAGCCCCAACATTGCACTGGAGGCCTTGTTGTCCCTTCACTATCTAACTTTCCAGGTTGTTCGTTGATTATGGACTCACTGGTTGGCTTTGACCTAAGCAAATTTTTCTGTAAATTTTTGCTGTTTTACCCTTTGGAAAAACCCTTGTTACCTCTACTTCGATTCCCTTTATTATTTCCAGCCAATTTGTTGCTTCTCTTATCTGTCCATATTTTACCTAGAATTTCTCCCATCTGTTTACTTTGTTGGTAACAAATCTTGGCTTTACATATTACTTCATCCATTGTCTTTGGATTGTCAAACTCAATCCCTTCCCTCATATTCAAGGGCAAACAACTGACGAACCTTTGTACTTTAGCCTTTTCCTCTCTAATATAAGGCACATAACGGAGCAATGAAGTAAAACGAGTGATAAATTCATCCATGGTTTGCTATCCCAGTCGCAAGTCATGGAATTCTCTTGCTTTTTCGTCATAGAAACATTCTGTCAGGTATCTTTCCTTCAAGTATTTTTGAAATTTTTCCTAGGTAATATTCTGCTCACTTACTCCTCTAACAATCTTAACTTCCTCCCACCACAGGGTGGCTTTCCCTTGTAATTGGAAAATGGCTAACCGTGCCTTGAGGTTGTGATCGTATTCATATAGCTGGAAGTATTTTTTCATATTAATCAACCAAGCCTCGACTGCTTCCTCCAGTTCCCCATCAAAGTGTGGCGGTTTTATCTTACAAAATTCCCCTTGCAGTTCTACTCGTTGCCTTTTTTATGTCTGTTGCTCGGAAGCATTATTAGATCATTCTTCCCGTTCTTCATCCCTTCCTTCTGATTCTTCTAGCTCTGTGTGGTGATTCTGCTCTTCCGACACCCTTTGCTGCTTAGCACTGGGATTCAGTGGTTGCTGATTCTGCTTGTCTGATAGTCTCTTTATAATCCTTTCCTGTTCCATGGTTAACCTTGCGTTATCCTCCCGTAATCGGGCCATTTCATTTTTCAACTCCTGTACTGTCTCTAATATTGCAAGGTTCATATTGCGAGCCTCCTCACCAAGCTATACCCATAATTCTGGGTTATTTCGAGGGCTTGTTGCAGGTGCTTGACCCGCTACAAACCTATGTGGAATGCTGCCTGCCCTTCTCATATTGGTTGTCTTCTGTTTTTCCCTGGTCTTAGCCTAAGATTTTGGTTGTTTAGGATTTTGGTTGTTTAGGGTTTTCTCATGTTTTCAATAATAAATAGGTCCTTGAGCCTCATTGTAACACATTTCAGAGGCATGAAGCCGCCACATATCTTCTTAGAGATAAGATACCATCGACCAAGCTATCTTATTTCCATTTTGCTTGTTACCATAGTTCAATATTTTTCTATTAATGAAATGAAGTGTTTTTCTGCTGCATCTCTGTGTTTATGATTATATCTGTAAGTTGTTGCATCACTGTTTAAGCTCAGATCACACACCGTGACCAAGTTGGCCATATGAAAGATCATTGTTTTCATCTTCATTCATGTGAGCATTATCATAAAACCACTCATTCTTCAAACAGATGCATCAAAAACAAACTCCCTGCAAGAATAAAGATTCACCTTGGATGGATCACTTCAGGGAAATGGGCTTCAAAAACCAAGAAGAGATTATGTTCATACAACAAAAAGAATTCTTGAATATTGAAAGGTTTTGCAGTTGAGTTTTCTCCATCTTCTCACCTTGTACCTAATGGGGGGGAAGTGATGGTCATGTACAATATTCAAAGCCACATCAAGCGAGCTTGAGCCACAACTCGACATACCAGATTCAGAGTTGTATCTAGAGACAGAGATGCCCTTGAGCATGATTTTGGTTGGTGGTCAACCTTAAACCATATATGTGGGGTTGATACCTCCCTCTTCAGGTTGAGATTCTCCCTGTTCAAAGAATTGGGAATACTACCTCTAGCAGAAGACTTCATCTTCTTTCCCATTTTGGAAGAGTTCCAAGAATCACACTAGTGTTCCTTTGCTTGTTGGCCTTCCTTAAACCACTCTAGGTTGTAGACCTCCCCTCTTCAAGTTGAAGGTATCCCTCTCCAAAGTATTAGGGACACTTCCTCTAGTAGAATATTTCAGATTCTTGGCACACATGGAATAGTTTCGAATATTTCAGATTCTTGGCACACATGGAATAGTTTCGAGAACTGCATTGAGTGTTCCAGTGTTGGTGGTCATTCTTAAACCACCACCTTATACCAACATTTCACAGAGCACATTTAGTCTGGTGCTTCCATTCATTTTTGCACATTTTGTATTACAACTCTCTTCTTGTACATATAGATACCCCTTCGGATTAAGGGGGGTGATGTTGGACACCTAATCCACCAAGGGTTAAGGTGTAGGAGTTGAACGGTCAAAGGGAGTCTAAGAGACATTGCAATATGAATCCAGTAGTCTCACCAATGTATTATAAATGTACATCTTGTGAATAATAAAGCATATCACGTTTATCCTATTCGGTTGTCTTATCCATGTGTGTCTATCGGTTCCTCTTTGCGTACTCTGATATGCATTCTTGTTGTATTCTCATGATGTAGTCTTCTTGGATGCACTAAGGATAGGTTTGCAACACATTTAGTTAAAGTTAGGGCCAAATCTTCATTTATCTTTCAAAAGTGAATATTCCACATCTTTACCATCTTTTAGAGATTGATGTTTGATTTTTCCTTTGGACCTTCCGATAAAGTGTGTTTCCATTGGTTTTAAAGAGATTAACTACTAGCCTTTCATTTTGAACTTATATTAAATGCCCAACTTCTCTTCATCCAGATGTAAAAAAAGAATTTTATGCTAAAAGTGGCTCATATCATTTGGATGTTAGATGAGAGTTAGATTGATCTCTTTTGGATTTTTTCTATTTCTTTTCCTTCATCTTAGCAGAGGAAAAATAATATAATTGAAAAAATTGAGAACGTTTTATTCCTTTTCTTAATAGAAGTAAAACCACATCGAAGAAATAAACTTACGGAAAAGAATGAGTGTCCATATGTATTTTTATTGTAAGAGATGAGGTTACATTAGTATTAATATATATATATATATATATATTAAAAATATATATATATTTTTTAAGATTTTATTTTTATAAAGGTTAGTAAATGTGTTAATAACCCATGATTTTAGAAGCATATTTCTAGAGATAAGACTTATAAAAAAAACCATAAGTAAATTATTTGATAGGGATTTATTTATTTTTTAAGCAAAGACAATAAGTAGAGAATTCAATGTAACATGGTTTTTATTTAATAAAGATAATAATTCAACTTATATTTAGATGTTATAATTAATCACAATTATTTTAATACTAATTAACTATCACAACAATCATATTAGTGTATGTGTTGATATACATCGATAGGCATATATCAAGTGCATTGATAGGCATATATCAAGTGCATGCACCACCACATTAGTCAATACGGTTTATATACATTGATAGGCATATATCAACCACATTAATAATTATTAGGTGTATGGAACGAATTTAATATTAATATTAATTATTATATAATATAATATATTAAAAAAATATATTTTTAGGTTTAGAAATCAACACTACTCATCTTTGGTCAACCATAATCTCCTGTCATTATTATTGATTAATATTAATATTCAAACATAGTCAACCACGTTTGTGAGAATAGTCAACCAATTTCAACCTTGATAGTCATTGTTTAAATAGTTGGCCATGATCAAGCTTTGTCAACCCTATGTTTACTATATTTAACGATAGTCAACATTTTTCACTCAGAGTCATCCTCAGTCAAAGCAAATCAACCACATTCAGTTATAGTCAACCATTGTTTACTAAAGTCAATAATTCTCTACCAAATTTAATCATTGTCAACCTTATGCAATTAAGGTCATCGTTCATTAGTCACAATCAAGATTAATAATAATAATAATACAGTTTATAGCTAATAATAATAATAACAATAACAATAATAATAATAATATTAATAATAATAATAATTTCACTACTTTAATATTATTGTTATTATATGATGAAATATATTATTAATAGTTTATAATATTGGGTTTTAATATGAGAGTTTATAATATTAGGTTTGTTAACGTTAATATTAAAAATAGTATTAATAATATTTATTTTCTAATAATTAGTTTTTATATTATTGGGTTTTAATATTAGGGTATTATATATTAATATGGTCGATTATGATAGACTATATTTGAATATGTTTTGCAATAAAAAAATCTTCAAATTCCGTTAAAAATAAATTCCTATTCATATTATTGATTAATATTATTAATCAAGCATGTTGTAATGTTGGAATGGTTGAGAAATCTATCCAATGTCATATTCTGACAAACATTGTCGCAATGTGACAACCAATATGATAGTCATTGTTGCAATGTCACATTACATTGCAATTTATTCAATGTTGCATTGTGACATTACAAAATTAGTGAGACACGTTTAATTATTTTGTTGACTAAGTTCGACAATCAACACTCCATCTTCGTTCAAACTTAATATCCTATCGTTATTATTGATTAATATTAATAGTGAGACATAGTCAACCACATTAGTGAACATAATGAAACAAAGTCAACCTTGATAGTCATTGTTTAAATAGTCTACCATGATAAAACTTGGTCAACCCTATGTTTATCATAGTCATCCTTGATCAATGTAACTCAATCATATTCAATTATAGCCAATCATGGTTGACGAAAGTCAAACATCGTTTATTGTACTCAACTAAGGTCATCCTTGGTAGGTAACAACAACAACAACAGCAACAGCAACAACAACAGCAACAGCAACAACAACAGCAACAACAACAACAACAACAACAACAACAACAACAACATTATATCATTAAACATATTATTAATAACTTTAAAAAGTTAGTTTTTATAATATCATATTTTGATATTAGGGTTTATAACATTAAAGTTTACTATTGAGTTTAACATATTAGGTTTTATAATAATGAGCTTTAATTTTAGGTTTTACAATATTAGGTTTTGGTATTAAGATTTATGATTTTAGGTTTATTAAAATTACTATTTATTAACAGTACTATAGGTTTTACTATATTAGGCTTTGGTATTAAGATTTATAATTTTAGGTTTATTAAAATTACTATTTATTAATAGTACTAGTATATTTATTTTCTAATAATTATGTTTTATAATATTAGGTTTTACTATTGTAGTTTTAGTATTGGATTTTAATTTTAGGTTTCAATATTGGGCTTTAATATTAATATTAATAAATAATCTTAATACTATTTACTTTCTAATAATTAGGTTTTATAATATTAAGTGTAAAATATTGGTTTTTTTATATTAGGGTTTTACTATTAGATTTTAAATCTAGGCAACCATGTTTACTATGTTCAACTATGTTTGATTATGTTTGGAAATAAACACTTTTTAAATTTGGTTAAACATAATCACCTATTCATATTATTGATTAATAGTAACAATGAAACATGTTGTGACATTGGAATGGTAGAAAAATCCACCTAATGTGCATTGGGATGAGCATTGTCACAATGTGACAATTATTATTGGAATGCTAGATTAGATTGCAACTTAGTCAACGTCATATTGTGACATTAAAAAAATAGTCATCAACATTTATTAATGTTGTTGACTATGTTTCACTATGTTTGATAGTCAACACTCCCCATCTCTGGTTTACTTGATTAATATTAATAGCTAAACATAGTAAATCACAATAGTGAATATATTTTAAAAAGTCAACCTTGGTAATTATTGTTTAAATAGTTGGCCATGATCAAACTTGGTCAACCCTATGTTTATCATAGTCATCCTCAGTCAATATAACTCAACATTATTCAATTATAGTCAACCATGATTCACCAAAGTCAAACATTCTCACCTTTACATAGCTAAGGTCACCCTTAGTCAATCACAGTGAAAATAAATAATAGTAATATGAATATTAACAAAGTTGAGAAGGATGAATAATAATAATAATGATATTAATATTAAAGTTGACTACTCTATTATTCTTATTCTTATTCTTATTATTTTTAGCCAGCACATTATTAATAGTTTATAATATTAAGTTTCAAATATTAAACTTCATAATATTATATTTAAAATATTATTCTTTTAGCATTGAGGTTTTAATATTAGGATTAAAATATTGCGTTTTAATTTGAGGTTTATCAATATTAATAAATAGTATTAATAATTTTGTGTTTTAATATTAGGTTTTAATTTTAGTTTTCAATGTTAAAACTTAGTCATTTAATTGAATACTTACCTTACACTTATATAATTATTATAATTATATAATAATGAATAATAATATTAATTAGGGTTTGTAGATTTATGTGGCAATGATTTTGAATTTCAAAAATATTAATATTAAATATGTATCATACACCTAATAATTATTAATGTGGATGATATCTACCTATATGTGTATATCAACCACTTTTACTAATATGGTTATGCTACTTTAATTATGAGTAACTTTCATAATGAAATTATTTATCAATCACATTATTTATGGCTATCCATTTGAACTATAAGAAAAATATCCTACTTAATTTGAGACCTACACCACATTATTTCACATTTTCATTGAAACACTTAATTTGAGCTTGGAGCACTTAATTTGTCCATATAGGACTACATAATTGAGCGTAATTCCATCACATATTCCATTTTTTTAATCTATAGAACAATGTTATCATAACCAAACTGGTGATCAAACTGAAAAACCTTGTGCCCTAGGAAACGGTTTACCAAAAACACATAAAATATTCATATTTTAAAGAAAAACATATATACATGTGCATCCATATGAATACAAATGATTTATACACAAATAAACAAAAGTTCTCTTTTATATAGCATGTATCGGTGCACAAAACCAATATAGCATTGAGTGCAATCAATCCTCAAACTGAAAACACATCAATAAATACGCTCTAAATGGCCTCTAGCATCCAAAAAAAATCATGCTACAACAGATGCCTACATATCATCAAAATCATTGCCTATATTGGGATTTTCATCATCAATATAACCCTCTAAGCATTAAAATAAGATAGAAAAGGCGTAGCATGTTATGTCAATATATTGTTTGAGTGATGGGTACATTTTTAGTAGAGTCATGATAGAGGAGTCTGACAACTAATGTCACTAACATCAAAGTACATAGAGGGATTGCTGATCTTTATTAAATACTAGTTCCTTGCCCTCATACATAAAAAAATCCAATGGAAACATTGTGATCCCCACAATCCTGATATCCTGAAAATTTGTTAATTTTGTGTATTTTGAGTGAAATCTAAAATTCTATTTTCTCTGTATGAAATCCAATGAGGTTGGAACTACTCCCAAACATCCAGAGTCATTTCATGGTAATGTTAAAAAATTAAATAAAATGATGGAAATGAAATATTAAGGAGAATGTCACTTTTACTTACCAGTCGGTTTGGTAGCAAACTGGCCTATTCCAGTTGAGAGGTCCGATTCACACTAGTTTTGGGCCAAAAAATGTCGAACCAGCCAGTTCCATTGGTTCTGATAACATTAATATAGAATAAATTGAATTTAGGCATATCGATCCAATTTCTAAAATATATGATCTACCTTGAGCTTTTCTTATTCTATTAATTAACTTACAAATTACCTTTCTTATTCTCGTATTAAACTTAAAAATAACCATCATTTAATTATATATATCTTTGATAATATATATATAGGTTAAAATACCATCTATAATTTTATGTACAATCATGTATATATATGAATTCTACCCATTTCATTTTTCTAACTAAAACATTTGAATATTTAATCTTTATATACAAATGTACAACCTAATTTAATTACTTCAAAATATTATTGAAATATCACAAATATACCCAATGGCAAAGAATAATTCAATCATATTCCTCATATTTTCCGAATATTAAAAAAAACTGACATGCACATTAAATTTTACATATTTTATTATTTAAGCTTTACGTATTCTATTATTTAACTTATTATATTATTTAACTTACAAATTACATGTGCTCATCTCTTTAAGAGACCATTTACCTTTATTTAATTATGAATAACTTTGATAATGAGAAAAATTAACCAGACCTATCATCTAAGATTTACGGTTGTACGTAGCCATATATTCCTACATTATTGGCTGGTTGCACGGAGCCATACATTTTTTGAATGATAGGTAAAATATCTTAAATCTACCCCACATTTATTTTGCGCAGATAAGATCCATTTTTCAATTTTTCCTATACCATGGAGAATAGAGTCAAAATCAATGAGGGTTTCCTCACTGATATTCATAGTTGCTTATAAGATATAGATGAAAGATCGAGTTTGAATCTCATTTCCAACAAGAAGAACTGCAAAGGAATAGACATCATTCTAAACCTGTTTTTTTTCATAACATTGAGATACACTCCAATCAATAGCAAGAATATAAAGTTGAGGTTGATTCACATTCAGTGCCTAGTTCAAGAGCAAATTTGCATATAGATGCAGAAGTTTAGTCTGCACTTCCCAAGTCCATTTTAGACCTTAGGAAGAGCTTGTCCATAAAAAGCACAAAAATGTTCTTGGAGATGACAAGGATGTATCATTTCATATTCCATATTGCTCAAAGCCCATCTAGTTCCATAGTGTTGGATTTCTTCATGACAGTTCAACTTCAACTGTTCCATATTCTACTCCTTCACGTTCACAACCAAAAGTTGTTAAATGCCAACACTGATCTAGGTGGATATTGGTGGCCACCGACCTATTCCAACTAGACCCCCTTGTCAGTTTCATTTGTTTCCTTGTTCATTTCAGCATTTATTATTTAAACAATTGTTTTTTAAGGTCTGTGGTAGGAACATTGTTGTAGGAAGGGTCCTACATAAAAACCTGTAGTACTTAGAGAGACTTTTCCAACAAAGTATCATGCATCCCAAACAGAGATATTATAACCAAGTTACTACCCCAGGAAGTTGGCTGCTCAGCTAACCCCAACGGGGCCTACAAAGTCTTGGTGTTACATCTCCTAGGCTTAGGGTTTTGGTTGTCTAGGGTTTTTTTCATGTTTTCCAATAATAAATAGGTCCTTGAGTCTCATTGTAACACAATTAAGAGGCATGTAGCCGCCACATCTCTTCTTAGAGATAAGCTGCCATTGCCCAAGCTATCTTATTTCCATTATGTTTGTAAGCATAGTTCAATATTTTTCTATTAATGAAATGAAGGGTTTTTCTGCTGAATCTCTATGTTTATGATTATATATATAAGTTGTTGCATTCATGTTTAAGTTCGGATCAAACACTGTGACAAAATTGGCCATATGAAATATCATTGTTTTGATCTTTATCCATGTGAGAACTATTATAAAACCACTCATCCTTCAAACAGATGCTTCAAAAACAAATTGCCTGCAAGAACAAAGATTCACCTTGGATGGATCACTTCTTGGCAATGGGTTTCAACAACCAAGAAGAGGTTTTTCTCTTATAACAAAAAAATTTCTTGAATATTGAAAGGTTTTGTAGTTGAGTTTTCTCCATCTTCTCACCTTCTACCTAATGGGGGGGGGGGGGGAGTGATGGTGATCTACAAGATTCAAAGCCACATCAAGTGAGCCTAAGCCACAACCCGATATACCAAATTCAGAGTTTTATCAAGAGACATAGACTCCCTTGCGCATGATTGTGTTTGGTGGTCAACCTTAAATCATATATGTGGGGTTGAGACCTCCCTCTTCAGGTTGAGATTCTCCCTCTTCAAAGAATTGGGAATACTACCTCTAACAGAAGACTTCATCTTCTTTCCCATTTTGGAAGAGTTCTAAGAATCACACTAGTTCTCCTTTGGTTGGTGGCGTTCCTTAAACCACTCCAGGTTGTAGACCTCCCTTCTCCAGGTTGAACGTTTCCCTCTCCAAATCATTAGGGACAAGTCCTCTAGTAGAATATTTCAACTTCTTGCCAAACTTGGAATAGTTTCGAGAAATGCACTGAGCATTCCAGTGTTGGTGGTCATCCTTAAACCACCACCTTATAGCAACATTTCAGAGAGCACACTCAGTGTAGTTTTGCCATGAATTCTTGCACATATTGTATTACAACTCTCTTCTTGGACTCATACATACCCCTTCGAATTAAGGTGGGGAATCTTTGACACCAAATCTGCCAAGGGTTACGGTGTAGGAGTTGAACGGTCAACAAGAGTCTAAGGTACGTTGGAGTATGAATCTAATAGTCTCACCAATGTATTATAAATGTACATCTTGTAAATAATAAAGCATATCACGTTTATCCTATTCAACTATCTTCTCCATGTGTGTCTATCAATTCCTCTTTATGTATTCTCATATGCATTATTGTTTTGTTCTCATGATGTAGTCTTCATGATGTAATCTTCTTGGATGCACTAACCATAGGTTTTCAACACAATTAAAGTTAGGGACAACTCTTCAGTTATATTTTGAAAGTGAATATTGCATGTCTTTACAATTTTAGAGATTGATGTTTGATTTCTCATTTGGACCTTCTCATAAAGTGTGTTCCCATTGGTTTTCCATAGATTAACTATTGGCCTTTCATTTTCACCTTATATTAAATCCCTAGTTTCTCTTCATCTAGATGTAAAAAATGAAGTTTATGCTCATCGTTTGGATGTTAAATAAGAGTTAGATTGATCTATTTTCGATTTTTTCTATTTCTTTTCCTTCGTCTTAGCAGAGGAACAATAATATAATTGATAAACTTGCGAACATTTTAGTCCTTTTCTTAATAGAAGTAAAACCATATCGAAGAAATAAACTTACGGAAAAGAATGAGTGTCCATATGTATTTTTATTTTAAGAGATGTGGTTACATTAGTATTAATATATAAATTAAAAATGTTTTTATTTATTTAAGATTTTATTTTTATAAAAGGCTAGTAAATGTGCTAATAGCCCATGACTTTAGAGGCATATTTCCAGAGAGAAAACCTATAAAAAAAAACACAAATAGATTATTTGATATGGCTTTATTTATTTTTTAAACAAGGCCAATAAGTAGAGAATTCAATGTAACATGGTTTTTCTTTAATAAAGATAATAATTCAACTTATATTTACATATCGTAATTAATCATAATTATTCTAATATTAATTAATTATCATAATTAAATTAGTTCATGTTGTTGATATACACCAATAGGTATATATCAAGTGAATGCAAAATCACATTAGTCAATAAGGTCTATATACATTGATTGGCTTACATGAACCACAATAATAATGATTAGGTGTATGGTACAAATTTAATATTAAGATTAATTATTATATAATTATAATATTTATATCAGTAAGCATAATTTAAGTATTCAACTAAGTAAGTTTAAATAAACATTGAAACCCTAATATTAAAAAAAATTATTTTTAGGTTTAGAAATCAACATTGTTCATCTTTGGTCAAACATAATCTACTGTCATTATTATTGATTAATATTTATAGTCAAACATAGTCAACCACATTAGTGAGCATAGTCAACCAATGTCAACCTTGATAGTCATTGTTTAAATAGTTGGCCATGATCAAGCTTTGTCAACCCTATGTTTACCAAACCTTTTTCACTCATAGTCATCCTCAGTCAAAGTAACTCAACCATATTCAGTTATAGTCAACCATTGTTTACCAAAGTCAATAATTCTTTACCAAATTTAACCATTGTCAACCTTACGCAATTAAGGTCATCATTGGTCAGTCACAATCAAGATTAATAATAATAATAATTTAACTACTTTAATATTATTGTTATTATATGATGAAATGTATTATTAATAGTTTGTAATATTGTGTTTTGGTATTAGAGTTTATAATATTATTAATGCTAACATTAACATTAATAATATTTATTTTCTAATAATTAGTTTTTAATATTAGGGTTTTAAATATAAATGTGGTTGATTATGATAGACTATATTTGAATATGTTTTGCAATAAAAACTATTCAAATTTGGTTAAAAGTACTTTCCTATTCATATTATTGATTAATATTAATAATCAAACATGTTGTAATGTTGGAATTGTTGAGAAATCTATCCAATGCCACATTGTGACAAACATTTTCACCATGTGACCACCAATATGGTAGTCATTTTTGCAATGTCACGTTACATTGCAATTTATTCAATGTCGCATTGTGACATTACAAAATTAGTCAACCACGTTTACTTATTTTGTTGACCAAGTTTGACAATCAAAACTCCATCTTCATTCAAACTTAATATCCTAACGTTATTATTGATTAATATTAATAGTCAAACATAGTCAACCACATTAGTGAACATAATGAAACAAAGTCAATGTTGATAGTCATTGTTTAAATAGTCTACCATGATAAAACTCGATCAACCCTATGTTTATCATAGTCATCCTCGATCAACGTAACCCAACCATATTCAATTACAGTCAATCATGGTGGAAAAAAGTCAAACATTGTCTACTGTACTCAACTAAGGTCATCCTATGTCTGTCATCAACAACAACAACAACAACAACATTATTATATGATTAAACATATTATTAATAATTTAAAAAGTTAGATTTTATAATATTAGAGTTTAATATTGACATTTATAACGTTAAGGTTTACTATTGAGTTTAGCATATTAGATTTTATAATAATAAGCTTTAATTTTAGATTTTACAATATTAGGTTTTGGTATTAAGATTTATAATTTTAGGTTTATTAAAATTACTAGTTATTAAAAGTATTAGTAATATTTACTTTCTAACAATTATGTTTTATAATATTAGGTTTTACTATTTTAGTTTTAGTATTAAGTCTTAGTATTGGATTTTAATTTTAGGTTTCAATATTTGGCTTTAATATTAATGTTAATAAATAATATTAATACTATTTACTTTTTAGTAATTAAGTTTTATAATATTAAGTGTAAAATATTGGTTTTTTTATATTAGGGTTTTAATATTAGATTTTAAATCTAGTCAACTACATTTTACTATGTTCAACTATATTTGATTATGTTTGGCAATAAACACTTTTTAAATTCGGTTAAACATAATCACCTATTCATATTATTGATTAATAGTAATAATGAAACATGTTGTGACATTGGAATGGTAGAAAAAACCATCTAATGTTGCATTGTGATGAGCATTGTCGCAATGTGACAATTATTATTGGAATGTTATATTAAATTGCAACTTAGTCAATGTCACATTGTGACATTAAAAAAATAGTCATCAACATTTACTAATGTTGTTGACTATGTTACACTATGTTTGATAGTCAACACTCCTCATCTTTGGTTAAATTGATTAATATTAATAGTTAAACATAGTAAATCACATTAGTGAATATATTTACAAAAACTCAACCTTGGTAATAATTGTTTAAATAGTTGGCCATGATCAAACTTGGTCAAACCCTATGTTTATCATAGTCATCCTCAGTCAATATAACTCAACCATATTCAATTATAGTCAACCATGATTCACCAAAGTCAAACATTCTCAACTTTACATAGCTAAGGCCATCCTTAGTCGATCACACTCAAAATAAATTGTAGTAATATGAATATTAACAAAGTTGAGGAAGAAGAAGAAGAATAATAATAATAATAATAATATTAATATTAAAATTGACTACTCTATTAATATTATTATTATTATTATTGAGCACATTATTAATAATTTATAATATTAAGTTTCAAATATTACGCTTTATAATCTTATATCTAAAATATTATTCTTTTAGCATTGAGGTTTTAATATTAGTATTATAATATTGCATTTTAATTTGAGGTTTATCGATATTAATAAATAATATTAATAATAATAATAATAATAATAATAATAATATATTATTATTATTATTGAGCACATTATTAATAATTTATAATATTAAGTTTCAAATATTACGTTTTATAATCTTATATTTAAAATATTATTTATTTAGCATTGAGGTTTTAATATTAGTTTTAATATTAGGATTATAATATTGCATTTTAATTTGAGGTTTATCAATATTAATAAATAATATTAATAATTTTGTGTTTTAACATTAGGTTCTATATTTAGATTTCAATGTTAAAACTTACTCATTTAATTGAATACTTAACTAACACTTATATAATTATTATATTTATATAATAATCAGTAATAATATTAATTAGGGTTTGTAGATTTATGTGGCAATGATTTTGAATTTAAAAAATATTAATATTAAATCTGTGTCATACATCTAATAATTATTAATGTGCTTGTTATATTCTTATCTGTGTATATCAACTACTTTTACTAATATAATTGTGTTGCTTTAATTATGAATAACTTTGATAATGAAATTATTTATCAATTACATTATTTATGGCTATCCATTCGAATTATAAGAAAAATATCCTACTTAATTTGAGATCTACACCACATTATTTCACATTTTCATTGAAACACTTAATCTGAGCTTGGAGCACTTAATTTGTCCATATAGGCCTTCATAACTGAGCATAATTCCATCACATATTCCATTTTTTTTAATGTATAGAACATTGTTATCATAACCAAACTGGTGATCGAAATGAAAAAGCTTGTGCCCTCGGAACGAGATTACCAAAAACACATAAAATATTCATATTTTAAAGAAAAACATATACATACATGTGCATCCATATGAATCCATACATATATACACAAATAAGCAAAATTTCTCATTTATATAGCATGTAAGGGTGCACAAAACCAAAATAGCATTCAGTGCAATCAATCGCCAGAACGAAACCACATCTATAAATAGGCTCTAAATGGCCTCTAGCATTAAAAAAAAAATCATGCTACAACAAATACCTACATATCATCAAAATCATTGCCTATATTGGGATCTTCATCATCAATATAACCCTCTAAGCATTAAAATAAGATAGAAAAGTCGTAGCATGCGAAGTAGAGATTTTGTTTGAGCAATGGGTACATTTTAGTAGAGTCATGATAGAGGAGTCTGGCAACTAATGTCACTAACGCCAAAGTACATAGGGGGTTTCTGATCTTTATTAAATAATAGTTCCTTACCCTCATACATGAAAAAATCCAATGGAAACATTGTGATCCCCGCAATGCTGATATCCTGAAAAATTGTTAATTTTGTTTTATTTTGAGTGAAATCTAAAATTCTATTTTCTCCATATGAAATCCAATGAGGTTGGAACTACTATCAAACACCCCGAGTCATTTCATGGTAATGTTAAAAATTTAAATAAAATGAGGGGAAAGAAATATTAAAGAGAATGTCACTTTTACTTACCGGTCGACTTGGTACCAAACTGGGCTACTCTAGTTCAGAGGTTCGATTCACACTAGTTTTGATCCAAAAAAATATCGAACTGATTAGTTCCATCAGTTCTGGTTCGGTTCTAATAACATTGATATAAAATAAATTGAATTTAGACATATAGATCCCATTTCTAAAATATTCCAAAATCTAAAATCTACCTTGAACTTTTCTTATTCTATTATTTAACTTACATTACCTTTTTTATTCTCCTATTAAACTTAAAAATAATCATCATTTAACTATAAATATCTTTAATAATATAATTATTTATCTAAAATATCATCTATAATTTTATGTACAATCATGTAATTTTCTATATTAAAAAAAAATCTACCCACATTTTATTTTTCCAAAAAACACTTAATTTATATGTGAATATGTAACCTTTATATACCAATGTGCAACCTAATTTAATTATTCGAAAATATTATTTAAATATCCCATATATACCCCATCGCAAGTAATAATTCAATCATATTCCTCGTATTTTCCGAATATTAAAAAAAACTGACACACATTAAATTTTACATATTTTAACAGCACGTGATCCCGCCAGTCGGAATCCTAGTTGGCACGCCTCGTTGTCAGACATGCTTCCACCTGGGTTAAGGGACCCCCCTCTTTCTGGATGTCTAGACTCCCAACTTCAACTGAAGGGGCCACTTCATACAAAGGATCTCCAAGGACAGGGCCGCAACCGATACAAGCACAAAGCCCCGGTGAAGACGGTTCCTCCCCCAAAGGCGGTGTCGGTATCTGGTTCTTCTCTGTCAGAGCGAATCCACAGTCTACAAAAGAATGCTTTGGTGGGGAAATGGTATTTCCCGGAAATGAATGACGGCCAAATGAGAGAGTGGATTACAAAATCTTGGTCCCCAATTATTGGATACACTCCTATTATCTCACGCCTTATGAAGGACTGGCTCTCGTTCCACTTCCAAAAGGAGTCTGATCTGGACCTGGTTCTGAACAGACCCTGGGTCTCAGGTAGAAGCTTCCTGTCTCTGTCAAGATGGTATCTCGGCTTCGATCCTCTCAAAAATACTCCCTCCCACAGTATGATTTGGGTAAAGCTCCCCAATCTCCCGTTGGAACTTTGGACGCCGGAGATCCTGGCCTTAATTGGAAATGTGATTGGAAAGTTTATATATGTTGATCCATGGGTCAGGGGAGAGCGGGACAAAAGAATCGCGTGGATTCTTATCGAAAAACCATATAAGGGGGGCTACCCAGACCAGATTGAAATTTCTTGGGATGGTGCCAAGATAAGTCAACGATTAGATTTTTGGGGAATCCCGTTCCGGTGCTCCTCTTGTCACCGAACGGGTCACCTTATCAGGGACTGCAGATTCCGTTGCCACAGGCCTTTCTCCTTTCCCTCCCGAAAGTCGAGGCAATTGGGCTCCGAATCCCATTCTGAGGACATCAGCCTATCGGGGAACCACTTCTCTTTCAAATCCTCTGATTTTCGGAGCACACAGGAGAATTCTCAGAATAGGCCTGAGTCTCCAAATTTTGCGGACTTCAAGAGCCCCCCCATATCGTCTGGGATTAAAGATGCTGCTGATTTCACTAGTCCGCCCGTCCTGGAACAGCTCGAGGAGGCCGCCGTTCCTTCCCCTCCGGCGATGAACAGAGCTGATTTTGTTGTAGGATCGCATCCCATCCTCATCTCTTCTTCCTCGCCCTCTCCAATCAAATCGCCCTCTGTCTTGCACAAAGAAAATGAGCCTCAGTTGACTCCGACCCCTTACAACTCTCCTACAGACTCTCCGGTCAACAAATATGATAGTGACATTGACCACCTTCTACACCGCCACCCTCCGATTCTTGAACCGCTGACCATCCACAGGCCTTCTCTCCCAACCATCAGTCCAAACTCTGCCAAAAATATCACTGTAAGGAGGAAACAAAAAGGTGGGAGTCGTCATTTCAGAGGCAGGACGATTGCCTCCGATCTGGGAGTCTTAAATCTTCCCCTCATTGATGTCCCAATTCTTGAATCCTCTGATCCTCAGCCCCTTAGAGAAAGCACGGCTGGTCAGTCCTCAAAATGACCTTCTTGATTTCATACAATATCAGGGGCCTGGGTGCTGCCCCAAAATTCCTGGCACTCAAGGAGACGCTCGCTTCTGCTCGCCCCCATATCATTTTCATCCAGGAGACAATGCACCCTAGCTCGGTTTCATTGGTCTATTTTAGAAGAATGTTTCCAACATGGCACATCGCCGCTACTAATGCAGAAGGAATGTCTGGTGGTCTGGTGGCTATGTGGGATCCGCAAAAGGTTAAAGCGAAGGCTTTCAAGTGTTGCGCCGGAATTCTTATTTCTGCATCTATCAGAGGCAGATCTCAGATTCTAAATATCCTGAATATCTATGCTCCCTACAGGAACAGACTCCCCTTTTGGGATTCTTTGTTTAACTCGGAAATTTTAGACATAAATTCTTTGCTAATTGCAGGTGATCTAAATATGACTCTTAATCCAGATGAATGCTGGGGTCAAGGTAGAGCTGTGGACAACCTGGCCCACAGAATGAGAAGGGAACTTTTAAGGAGGGATCTGGTTGATATCATTCCAGATAGAATGACTCCAACGTGGAACAATGGAAGAATGGGTTCTGCCTACATAGCAAAGAGAATCGACCGATTTATCTTAAATTCCAGTATTATTGAAAAGTGGGGAATGCCGATTGCAAAAACAGGAGCAGCTTTCTCCTCGGACCACATGCCCATCATCCTGGAATGGGCGCATATGGAGCGAAGGATGGGCTATTCATTTAAGTTCAACAGAATCCACCTTCAAGATGAATCTTTCAACGACTTCATAAAATCTTGCTGGAGAGATATTCTCCAGTCTGAAGAGGCTTTTCTACATACTTTTAGAGACAAAATTCAACTGCTGAGGGAGCATGCAAAGACGTGGCAGATTAAAAAACAGAGGAAGGATAAACAGGATCTATATGATATTAATCAAGAAATAAGTCGGCTATCCTCCACAATCCATCAAAGCGGCCTGTCACTGGACAAAAAATCTCTTATCAGAACTCTGGAAAGAAAAAAGCATGATCTGCTGAAAAAAAAGGAGGCAACATGGCGATTAAAAAGCCGAGCTACATGGCTTAGGGAGGGAGACCGTAACACAAGTTTTTTTCACAATTTTGCCAATGCTCGCAGAATGAAGAACTCAATTTGGCAAATTGAAAATGGTGATGGAGACCTTCTTTATTCCCACCAGGAAATTGCTGCAGAAGCCACAAGATTCTTCAAGGAACAATATAAAAGGCAAAGCGGTGATCTAAATGACATGCTATGGGCTGTGGGCCAATTGCCAGTTATGTTCGATGATGCCGCAAACGAAGACTTCTTTAGGCCTATATCGGAGGAGGAGCTTTCTGATACTATTAAGAGCTTCAAAAAAGATAAAAGCCCGGGGCCAGATGGCTGGCCGGTTGAATTTTTCACTCATTTCTATGATCTGTTTAAAAATGACATGCTGGACATGGCGGATGCCTCCCGCGTCTCAGGGAACATCAATAGTGCCTTATCGGCCACCTTCATTGCTCTAATCCCCAAAAAAGACAAATCAACGTCTTTTGGGGATTACAGGCCGATCGCACTGTGCAATTCGCTCTACAAAATCATTTCTAAAATAATTGCCGAAAGGTTGAAGAAAGTCCTAAGCTCCTTCATTACAAAGGATCAACATGCATTCCTAAAGGATAGGCTCATCCTGGATGCTGTTGCCATGGCCCAGGAATGCCTCTTCTCCATCTCCTCTAAAAATACAGATGCTGTTGCCCTCAAGATTGATCTAAAAAAGGCTTTCGACTGTGTCGATTGGAGCTTTCTTAGGATCCTCCTGGCAAAAATAGGACTAAGGCCCCGGGCAATAAGCTGGGTGATGGCGTGTGTCGAAAGTGTAAATTTCTCTGTTATCATAAATGGCATTCCGTCTTCCTTCTTTCGCGCCGAGAGGGGGCTCCGCCAGGGATGCCCTCTTTCCCCCATCCTCTTTATTCTCGTAATGAATTCTCTAAGTACCCACATTAATCTTGCTGTTGTAGAAGGAAGGTGCAGACCAGTCAAGATATGCAGGAATATCTCTCTTTCTCACAATCTTTTCGTGGATGACATTTTAATTTTCGCAATGTTATGCAAATCCTCTTGGGTCTGTCTCTTTGTGATCCTCCAGAGGTTTCATTCTGCCTCGGGCCTCAATATTAACAAGAGGAAATCAGTGCTATATCACAACGCTACAAACTCTGCAATGGCTCAGTGGATTGCTGATCATTTTGGAATTTCTCTTGCACTGATAAAGGACGGGTTTTCATATTTGGGATTCCATTTAAAAGCGCGGGGATATCGCAGCCACGATTGGCACTGGTTGCTTGATCGTTTCTACAACAAAATATCTGGATGGGAAATGCGTCTTCTTTCACTTGCTGGCAGATACATTTTGGTGCAGGTTGTACTCTCCCAACGCGCGGTGTATTGGGGCCACCTTTTTCTCCTTCCGGCCTCCATCACAAAGAAAATGAAATCTATTGCTGCAAATTTCTTGTGGGGCAGCCGATCTTACCAGACAAAATTTCACCTTGTGCGCATGGACTCTATCACAAGGTCTAAAAAGGCAGGTGGTTGGGGCCTTCTTAACATAAATTTTTTTGGAAAAGCGCTCATCTGTAAGTCCCTTCACAGAGGCATCTTTGGCAGCAGTCCGTGGAGTTCTCTTATCAAGCAGAAGTATCTCAAAGGATGGAATATGGCTTACTGGTTCAGAAGGTCCTCTCTCGGCATCAGATCTGGCTCTCCCATTTGGCTCTGTTTCAGGAAATGTCAATCCTTTTTTATGGTAAATCTAAAATGGACTATTTTTTCTGGCTCAAGTGTCTTCATCGGTATTGACCCTACCCTGCACAACCTAGAATCCATGATCCCTCCACCATTACTCACCTTCTTCCATTCAAAGGGTCTTTTTACCTGGGACAAGCTCATTCTCACTTGGTCCTCTCAGGAGCCTATATGGAAAAACGACCTCCATCTGGCCTTACCCCCCCCCCCCCCCCCCCCCCTCCGCCCCCTATGGCTCTCTTTCACCTCCCGTTTCACTCACAGAGGGATCACTCAAATGGGGACAAAGGATGAATTGATTTAGTCTCTTGGGAAATCTATCCATCCCATCACTGTCAAGAACCTCTACTCCGCCCTATCCCCCCTCTCTCTGCCTTCCTCCCCTTCCTTCCCCATCAAGCTTTGGAAAGCCCACTGCCCTCTCAAGTCCATCCTTTTCTCATGGCTTCTTTTCTCCAACAAGAACCTCACTTGGGAGGTCCTTCAAAAAAAAGGTTGGCACGGTCCTAGCAGGTGTCAGCTATGCTCAGCCGCGGCAGAATCAAATTATCATATGTTCTTCGAGTGTATCGCCTCCACTGCAATCTGGTATGAACTCTCTTTGACCTATGGTTTTCCTCACCGATCTTTTGCTTCTGTACAGGTTGGTTTCTCATGGTGGAGCGCCCAATGTCCTTCCTGGCATGCTCTCTTCATTCTCACTTGCTGGCATCTCTGGAAGTGGCGAAATGGCCGTATTTTCCAAGACAGCTGTTTGCCTCTTAACTCTATCCTGATTTCTATTTCGGGGCTCATGCCTGTGGACTAAGCGGGCTCTCCTACATAGCTCTATCATCCCTTTTTGATGCAGCAATGCGCTCCAATTTGTAATATCTCTGCGCTCTTTCTGAATGAGCTCACACAGATCTTTTATATATCGCCTCACCTTTGGACAGTTTCTCTATTAGTGGGAATCAGTTATCCCCTCTGTTTTTGTCTATTATGGCTGATATGGCTGAGGTTCTTTACGGGAATCAGCTATTCCCTCTTCAAAATGTTTTTGTCCATTATGGCTGAAGGTTTGATCACATATTTGATCACATATGTACATCCTGATCTTTATATATTCTTAATATAATCTATTCTGCTTTTTCTCTCTTAAACTTTTTTTTACATATTTTATTATTTAAGCTTTACTTATTCTATTATTCAATTTACAAATTACATGTGCTCATCTCTTTAAGAGACCATTTACCTTTATTTAATTATGAATAACTTTGATAAAGACAAAAATTATCAAGAGCTGTCATCTAAGATTTACGGTTGTAGGTAGCCATATATTTCTGAATTATTGGCAAGTTGTACAAAGCCATACATTTTTGAATGATAGGTAAAATATCCTAAATCTACCGCGCATATAACATCTACTTTTCATTTTTTCCTATACCTGATGCCGATATTCATCGGGTAATAAGAACTTTCTGATTCAATGATCTACCAGCACATTCAATTATTTAATTTGTTAATGGCTGAGATTCCCATGTTGTATTGACTTTCCGTCTCCGTCTCCCTACACATGGCCCAAATCTATCTGCTGATAAAGCAGCGGACCAATAGCTCGCAGTTATCGAGGAAACTTGTGGAGTTGTTTTTAGTGTGTTTTTTTGAAAATTTTGTTGATTGAATTTGGTTGAGAAAATTGAGTTTAAATTTTGATTTGTATTATTTAAAATGGTTTTTTAACTGTATATTTATTTAGCACACATAAAAACCCTTGGGAGGTTTTGATTGTGTAAAAATTAGCTATCAAACTTGCGATTCCAATAAATTGCTGCCAGATTTTGACTTAAAAAACCCACTGGAAAAGCTTCCAAAAAATCTCTTTAAAGACAACTCCAAAACCTATACCTAACTCGGAGCAGATATAACTCAGAGCAGTGTTTCAATGCTGGACTATGTTGACAATCCCAAAAAAACCCACGTGACATATCTAGGCTGTTTGTCTTCTTACGGTTGGTTGCAATGTCAAGTTGATACTTAGTCCAAGTTTACAATCAGGTAATATTAAAAGTGAAAAAATAATTGATATTCAAGAATAAATAGCGTAAGCGTTAATAAATTAGTTATTAAACTAATTAAAATAATATTATTTTAATTAAAATAATATTATAAATTAGTTGTTAGGAATAAGTTATTAAAATATTATTTTATTATAAAGTAACGGTTAAGAATTTATTTATTTTAATTCTATATATTAAGTAAATTAATTTATAATACGACAAGAATTAAATAATAAAATTATAAAGATTTAGAATTAAGAATTAGTAAATAATTTATTAAATAATAAAAAGATATTTAGTTATAAATATAGTTTTTATTTATTTTAAATTATATATTTTTTTATTAAATAAGTTAAATTATAATAATTAATAATACTACTAGTGTTAAAATAGAAAAATTACTAAAATAAGTTTAATATTAGAAAATTTAATTTTGAAGGAGAATCCAGAATTAAAATTAACTCCAAAAAAAGAAAAAGGAGATAGGGGTGGAATCACGAAGAGAGGGATTTCACTCTAAATTTCCAACCATCATCCATGTTGAGATTTCTTGTATGTTTCTCAATCTCGATAGTCTCTCTAAGCTTCCTATGGTGGAAGTGATCAACCCCAGCAATGACTTTGGAATCCCCAATCCAGACATGGTGCTTGGATTCCTCTGCATGTTCAACTAGTGCTGATGAGCAGGAACAATTGTGTCTAGTTCCTGCTGCATGCTCATGGAATTTTTGGTTAAGGAGTGAACAATTTCTCCAATGTAGGGAATCCCATAGGAGACATGGATCAAGTAGACACCTTTCATGTCTTTAGGGTCTAAACGGTCTTTAACAGATCCAAGGGAATTTGTAATGGTATTAAGAGATTTGAATGAAGAAGAAACATTACTCTTTTTAAGGATATGGGAAAACCTCTCTGTGGTCCCTTGGATAAATGGGAGATGAACTGTAGAGATATGATCAACACGAGTAGTCTTAACCCTTAATTCTTTACAGGCTTTTTGAAAGGCCTTGAGTTCTAGTTTATCCACTATTTTCAAAAACTTCAAGAAGATGAGATTTCTCCTACTCTAGGTGGTTCTCATAAGAGATTCTCAGAGCACAAGTTACAAGAGTGCTAAGAACACCAAATTTCTGCGCTGGAAAATGATGAGAACTAGCATGAATATATTGTTCTGTTTGAGTTCTTTACGAAACTCTTGGTGAGAAACTGAACCATCATTCATTCTAGAGAGGAGAATGTCAAAGAAGGGAAGACACTCGTTCACCTCAACTTCCACCATGAACTTGATGGAGTTTGATTGAGAATTAAGATGGCTAAGAAACAAAGCTAACTTCTCATGTCCATGGGGCCATATGACGCAAGTATCTCCACCAAACCTCTTGCATTTTTTAGGGTGAAATTGAGCTGAGACTAAAGCCTTGGTCTCAAATTCCTCCATGAATAATTTGAGGAGGAACGTTATTCCTCCATGGATTATTTGAGGCCTTGGACTTGGTCGTATCTCAGACCACTACAATCAGAACACATTGCCTCACGTCAAATATACACCTGCACAAACTACATTGACATGGATCTGCTCATGGCTTGCAGGACATAGACCCATGTCCCAGGTTTGCAACTCCACGGGCAAACCCGAACCAGGTCACAGAGAAACATAACTAGGTTGACCCCTAGGCAATCGTAAAGAAACGTGAGGCACATGACCTCCCTCATCAAACCTTGACAAAGGTCAGAGATTCACGACCCCTCTAGTGACGTCTAAATTAGGAACTCGGCCCACTCTTCCACCCACACCTTCCTCACTTGCACAAAAGGGGATGTAGATAACCCACTTCAAACACCACCAGATTTATAGTGGAACAATGAGCTGAAGATATGGAGGATCTTGATGAACCATGAGCAGCAAAGCCCTCAATGCGACCGGCCTAGAAGGCCAAAGTTGTCATCATTATATATATAAAAAATTCATTATATATACATATATATATATATATATATATATATATATATATAATGAATATAATATTAGTCAAATAATTTTTTTAAGACTATGATTTCGTTTTTGGTTAGAATTTGTTTTAAAATGCATAAACACTCTGAAAAAATTATGCACTAAATTTGTGAAAAATTTATAGATCAAATTTATGACTCCAAAAAGACTCATTAGATTTAGAAGAAATTGGAGTGGAAAAAATAAATAATGAAATTAATATAAAAATTATACTTGAACACATAGTTATAAGTGAATATTGATATAACATTAATATTATTTTGTTAATTTGATTATTTAAATTTATTTTTAATAATTGAGAATAATTTATTATTTTTCTAATTCAATTCCAATTAATAACCTATATTAACTTAATATAAAATGTAAAACCCTAAAAAGTATTTTTCTGATAGCTGGAGAACGTGATGATTACCTTTGAAAGGGTAAAATTGCTCATTATCATTTTTTTTTCCCTCGCAACATGTCTAGCGGGCCTACCCTAATGGGCCGCACAGCATCTGACTCAACTACAATGACCCACCTCATCAGAGAGGGCCAATGACTTGGCCCGGATACTTTAACCAAGTGGAGTACCCATCATTTCATGCCATGCAAAAAATCTTGACTATCTGATTTAGGGGCGAATTACGGACGGGGAGGAAGACATTGACTATTATCCCATGCAAATAATTTTGAAGATCTGATTTAATGACAAATTACGACACGGGAGGAATCTCATTGGCAAACTATTGTAAACCGTACACGTGGTCGTTGTCCCGAGTGGTTAGGGACGGCTGTTTTAGGGACGGCTGTTTATAGCCTCCCGGTTTGACTCACGGTGTATTTATCGCTGCTCCGTATCAAATTTCACTTCGCAGTTTTGGCTGTTGTATCTGTTGGCTTTGGCGAATATATGTATAAATATTGCTTATTCAGCGAAGATGTTCTTCCCCTGAAAATTATTTTAAACCTTGATCCATAGAAATACAACACAGAAAACCACCCCACTGAAATGTGAGGGTGATAATTGTTTACTGGTGTTCAATTGATAGTAAATATAAATAGCTGTATACAGTAAAGTATAATAGAAATTTAGATAATTAGATAAAAATTTATAGTAAATGAGTGAATACAACCCAGTAAATCAGTGTACATGCACAACACAAAGATATTGTTTACAAAGGTTATAAATTTGTTTAGAAATTTATTTTTGGTAGGAATTTATTAAATTTTTTCATAAAATCTAATTATAAGAATATTTGACTTGTTTTTTCTTTTTTGGGTGGATATCAAAAAAACTTCTTGAGTACCCAAAATCTTGAAGTTAGACAATTGTGACTAAGATTTACTAAAATTTCTGTTAGATTTTTATAAAAATCATTCCAGAATTTCCACTATTTTTCTTGATAAACTACTCTCAACAAAAATTTAAAACTTCCACTGTTTTCCTTGATAATTATTTTTCTAAATTTTGAATTAATAATAAATTGACGTAATTCATTCCAGACAAATATTGAAAATAAATCAAAATAATTATTAACATTATTTGATATCGTAATTTAGCTTATCAATAAAAATTCAAGTAGTCATTAAAGTTATTTAACATATAAATCTAATAGTATGAAGAGGCCACTGAAATTATTTTTTAATATATTTAATGACACAGATGAGAAGACATATATTTAATGGCAAAAATTATAAAATACATATTCCATTACTAATTGCAATAAAGTGATCAAACACAATGGTTGATGACTATTCTAATTAGACTTCTGATGATTCCCAACACAATATATATCTCACACGAGAAGTGATATGGGATGGCTACTTGTAGGGTTTCAGCTTCATCACTTATTTAGCAACCTCGCCATTGCTTTGATATCCAATAACTTATTTAAGGTAGATTGAGTTTTGGGCATCGTTTTCCAATGGATTGGCCGGAACCAATACAGAGAGTTCAGTGTATTGCAGAAAGCGGCATCCAATGCTTGCCTTCGAGATACATCAGGCCTGATGAAGAGAAGCCCATCGGGCAACGGGTGGTGGAAGAGGAAATACCCATCATAGATCTCTCCGGCCTCTATGACGAACGCCGGAGGAAGACCATGGAAGAAATAGCAAATGCATGCAGGGAGTGGGGATTCTTCCAAGTGATTAACCATGGGATTTCTCCGGAGCAGCTCGAGGCCGGAAGTGAGGTGTCGAGGGAGTTCTTTCGTCTGCCATTGGAGGAGAAGCAAAAGCACGCCAATGATCCTGTGACTTATGTTGGATATGGTAGTCGAATTGGTGTGCACAAAGGCGCCACTCTCGACTGGGGGGATTACTATTATCATCATTTTTTGCCGCTTTGCATACGAGAGGAGCACAGATGGCCTTCTAAACCAGAGCAATATAGGTGACGAAGGATTCATCTATGTGTTGGCCCCTTTAAATATTGTAGTTTCCATGCTTCTTCTTGGATTGTTTTTAGTTGTTTGTTTGATTTCAATTATTAGAGTTTATGGGAAATAATATTTATAGGTTGGATTGTTTGTTTTTTATTTGATTTTCCACATTTGGTCGGACATTTCAGAAGAAGAACCAGTACTTTATTAAGCCTGGATATCGATATTGATTATTATGATGTGCTTCACAGTTTGGGGACATTCTTTTGCATGCCACTTCATGGAACAGGACTTACACAGATTTATGCGAAGACAGAGAATAATATATTATTTGTTTTATACTCTATAAGTGGTTTTTTAAGATGTATAGGAAATAGGAAACGGATTACAATCTATTTTTAAATATAATTTTTTTGCACCTAGACACTTTCAGACTTTTGAACTCATAAAAGATCTCAATTTCTGGTTTTTATATTTGTAGATAGCATTTTCCGTTAATATATCAGCCAAAATCATAATTAGCGAAAATGGATTTAGTCTTAAAGGATAGTTTAGTGGGGAGTTTTTGTTATTAAGTATTTTTTATTGGGAGTTTATATGGTTAAATTTCTTCAAAGCTTTTGAGCAGATCCTTTCCGTTAATATATCTGAATTTTCTTCTGAATGTGGTGACCAATCGTATCCATATCTCAAAACATATCTCTAAACTGCATTAAAAGAAGGTAACTAAAATAGATTTGAATTGGACGTGGACCGAAAGACTCAAACACCTAACTATTAAATTAAAATATAAATACTTTGGTGTGTAGTATTTTAGTTAATAGGCACGGGTATGTTTGAATTGGCCATTTTCATTAATTTATATTTTACCTTGTTCAACCTGTTAACCTAAAATTATAATAAATAAATAAGAATCTGCTAACCTGTTTATTAACATCCTTGTTCAAGCTGTTAACCTAAAATTACAATAAATAAGAATCTGCTGGCTTGGATTCAAAGTTTTTTTTTTCAGTGTATGCAGTCATGAAAGATCGATAATGTTTTCTCAGTTTGTGATATTTGCTTACATGACAGGGCTAGAATGAAGGAGTACTGTGAAGAAACGTTGGAGCTTTGCAAGACCTTGCTATCTGTGTTTTCAGAGAATCTGGGCCTTCCTCCGGACTATCTAAAGGAAGCTTTTGGCAATGAGGAGAGCATTGGAATTTGCGTTCGAATCAATTATTATCCCGTGTGTCCACAGCCGGAACTGACTTATGGGCTCTCCCCTCACTCCGACCCTGGAGGAATAACCGTTCTACTACATAATGATGTCGTTGGTCTGCAGGTTCGAAAAAATAAATTATTGGGTGCCCGTGCGGCCTGTTGCTAATGCTTTGACGATAAACCTAGGCGATCAAATAGAGGTGAGTACTTCAAATAATATTTTGTAAAAATCCATGGACATGGACAAAGTGGTTTCAGGTTTCTTACTTATCTTTTTGGCAGATATTGACAAACGGAATTTACAAAAGCGTCGAACACAGTTGCGTTGTTAACAAGAAGAAGGAACGAATGTCGATTGTAGTTTTCTGTAACCCTAGTGGGGAAAAGGAAGTCGGGCCTATAAAGGAGCTGATCATGAATCCAGCCCTCCAAGATACGGGCAGATGACGTTTAATGAATACAGGAAGTTCATTCGAACTACCGGAACTCAAGGAAAGTCCTACGTAAATTCCGGCATAAGTTTTCGATAGAATAGTAACATCATACTATTCTAATTAATGTAATGGTTTATCATGGAGCATTTCCGTTGCCTCTGTACTTGTTGGTTCGCCTGTATTTAGATAATCATACTTCTCTGGACTTGAGAAAAGACTAATTGTTTAAGGATATATCTGGATCTAAGTCTCCTGTTATCTCAATGTATATATACTTGTGTGTTTAATGTTTGAATGAACATATATACCTATATTTGTTTATTAAGTAATGTTTGCCTAGTCTCCCGTTATCTGATTGTAAATATATTTCTGTGATAAGTAATGTTTGCATGCTCAGTGACTGGCGGTTCTTAAAAATTTTAATACACCAGACCATATATTTGAGGTGGCAGTTCAGGAGTCCTGAGAAGGACGTCAGGGAAAGCGTATGTTATGGCGTTTCTGTCAAAACAGTTGACAGACCTGCCACAAACCTGCTTCTGGCCAGGAGACTGAAGAACGTCCCATGTGACGAGAATCCGAGGAAAAGATACTCGAGGCGATAAATTTGACTAAAATTAGTATCCGAAAAGCCTGCTGCTCTCCCACTGAACGACGAGAGGTGCAGACAATCTTATGTCCGATGGTTTCAATGTAAGCGTGATTAGTCAGGCATATAAATCAGCGAGCACCAACAACAGCAAGAGTGGGTGAAATGAAATAGTGACGCTTTACGATCAGAAGTTAACATCAAAATCTTTGCTTTTTCAGTAGTGCTGTAATTGCATATGCCGTCCTCCCTAACAACGTAGCATTTGTTTGCGTGCTCTCGATTATAAAGTACGATAGAAAAAATAGTTAAGATTCCTAATGCCCGTGGATTAAAATGGGATGCGTTTTAATTTTGGAATTTGAATTTATTGATTTGGACTTTGGGTGTAACTTTAAGTTAACTAGTCATTCGATAAATGATAAGGGATATAGTCAAGTAAGTAAGTTTAATTGGTAAATTATTTATTATTTATTTTTATATTCTATATTAATTTTTAATATTAAATAATAAAAGGAAAATTTTAATATTAAATAATAAAAAATTAAAAATGATTGAGTGTTTATATATATATATATAAAAAATAGGTTATATGACAACATTTTTCTTATACTATGATATAAAGTAAGTTCATAATACATTCATTATGAAAAAAAATAAAAAATTGGGGTTTATAGTCAACTAATGAAAAGTAATCATTTTTGTAATTTTATTAATCTCATAAACACATATATATTTCTTTTTTTTAAAGAAATTTATATTGCTGAAAAATTATTTTATAAGTATTAAGAAAGCATGACTAGGCAGAGTATTTACATTCTCGATATTTTGAATTTATAGCTAAATTCTTATGCCAATATGAGTAGATATGCCAAAAATCAAAATTTTAGAAATATATTAATTCATCTCGGAAGGAAGGTCAACATGTGATCAAAAGCTCCCAACCTAGAGAGGAAATAGGGAAGCTCTAGTCCACTGGAATTATTGGAGGAGAAATGCTACATGGTGGTTGTGGTTGATAGAAAGAAGTGATTCTTCCACTTGCTCAATGGACATTGACACTTCATCTTCAGTTCTCCATATAGTGGTTCAATGTTTAATTCTTATGCCAATATGAGTAGATATGCCAAAATTCAAAATTTTATGAAATTTTAGAAATATATTAAATCATTCAGGAAGGAAGGTCAATATGTGATCAAAAGCTCCTAAGCTAGAGAGGAGATAGGGAAGCTCTAGTCCAATGGAATTATTGGAGGAGGAATGCTACATGGTGGCTGTGGTTGGCAGAAAGAAGTGATTCTTCCACTTTCTCTTTGGACATTGACACTTCATCTTCAGTTCTCCATATTGTGGTTCAATTTTTAATTAGCAGGTCCATAACTATGGTCACAATGACTACTACTTGATTAAACCATAAAAGATGGGAGATGCGCCCCATCAAGTGTCTACACTCCTCAATTTGAGGAGACATATTTACTTCTCTCCTAAACCTCTAATGGTTCCAGTGGTCTAAAAAGAGAAAATCTTTTGGAAGAGATCCAGTCTACGAACTCAAGCATATACATGCCCACTCTTCCCAAGATCTAAAAATGAACTAGCATTGTCGATGCTCCTAGTGAGACCAACCTTGCTGAGATTGAGACAATGCAATCTTTACAACTTGAGAAAAAAGAAGGTATTAATTTAACCAATCCACAGACGGAGAGTTGGGACTTTGCAAACTTGAGCTCTAAAGCATTCTTTAGCCCACCATAAGTACCTTGTCCCCCGAGCGCACCCCCCGCCCGCCAAAAAAAAAAGGTAAAAAATTCTATGATCAACCTAGTTGTTAAAGGACCCAAAATTATATCCCTGGGCTGCATAAAGAATATTGGGACTCCAGGAGAAATTTATATACCCAAATGCATGAAATATGCATAGAAAAACAAGAGAGTGAAGCAGCAAATACATACCTAATACTTGTAAGATAGAACACTAATCTTTACCTAACATAAGTACCTTCACCCCCCCTACAAAAAAAAAGAGAGTGAAAAATTGTATTATCAACCAAGTTGTTAAAAGACCCAAAATTATATCCCTCAGCTGCATAAAGAATATTGGGACTACAAGAGCAATTTTAGACCCAAATTCATGAAATATGCCCAGAAAAAATAAGAGAGTGAAGACAGGAAATACATACCCAATACTTGTAACATAGAACACTAATCCACCCATAATTTGAGCTAACCACAAAGTGATTTCCATGTTGAAGTTAGGCTTTGTACTCCCTCACTCCTCTTGATCATATGAAGCCCAACTATGGCCATGAGAAAACTCAAAAAAAAATCTTCCCCTCGCATGAAAAACCCTTACAAATTCCTCAAATTTCAATTTTAACTAATTACCCTTGACAACCAAAATGCAAAGCAAATCATTATAAGAAGCTACCAAAGATAACAAAAAAAAACTTACAAATTTCCCTTACCCCTCTAACTTTTTAGTGAATTACCAAATTTATAGTCCAAACTTTTAGGTCATCACCTTTCCATCAATGATTCAAGAATGTTGTGCATTTCGTGTGGATTCCTTATATGATTTCTAAGGGCAGCCCTAAAAATTATCCGACATCATTTCTATAATGTGAATTGCATCACCCTGAATACTTTCACATGGGATTATCCTATCAACATTGAACCAAAGAACATCCAACATAGTGCAATTAATTATTATAATCCAATCATTGCTATAAAAGTATTGAGGTAGCCATGAGATCATAATATATTAGGATTATCTTATCAACGTTGAACCAAAGAACATCCAACATAGTGAAATTAATTATTATAATCCAATAATTGTTGTAAAAGTATTGAGGTGGCACTGAGATCATATTATATTAGCCTCTTCGATTGAACCTCGGAAGACTTGCACCCATCTCGAATTTGTGCATTGCACACTTCTCTAATAATGATGCCCGATATAGGGGTGTTAAGCACTTAAAAATTTGAGTTCCATTAATTCTTAATGTCCCTTGGAATTATGAGGTGCCTACATTAGGCAAGGAATCTCTAATAATCGAGGGACTAGAGATATTTATTTCTTGAGAAAACATTAGATTTCAACCTTAGACCCTAGAAGAGGGAATATGATTCTAAGTAATTATTTGTTTAATTTAACAATATATTAGTTAAGAAAAGTCTTTCGGTAGAAATCATCGTATGGCTGTTAGCATTTTCCTTTCGTCAAAACACATAGCTAATTATTGAGGCTAGCTATTGAGCATGTGCTTGCTAGCTCTGGTGCTAAATGTGGTGGGTTGGTTGTCCTCTACAGCAATGGCTGCATATATGTTCTGACAAAAGGGTTGCTTTCGAGTCTCAAATAAGTCAATCATGTCCTCTAAGTTTGTAGAGTGTATTGACATAAGTTATATATATTAATATAATATATATAACTTGACCAGATATATTGTATTAATATAATTCGTATACAGTATATTAATATCATAACTTTTCAATACATCTGGTTGATTTCCTTTAACTTTAATGTGCAATAATAATTTCTAGTCTTATATCAAAATATTATTAAAATTTCAGTTTTATTTAAAAACAATATTCATTATTAAAAATATAAGAAGACTTTTTTTTAATTTTAATTTTAATTTTCAATATCACGGATGAGGTAGTTGAGATAGGATATGTGGGGAAAACTCAGTTGCCGCCTCACTAGGCCTTGAGGTAGGGAGATGTTGCAGTGCGAGCCGCCCTCCTTATACCCTAGGATTAATCATCATGCACACTATGTCAACCTCATAATTTGATGGATCATAAATTTTACGAGATAGTGGATCTACTTTCCTCTATGCGTGTCATACACCCAGATTTTTTTTATTTTACTACAATATGCAGATGCATCATTCTGACATTCGCAATTACTGTTTTGTTTCCCATCCTATTGAAAGTACACATTAATCCCCTGCATTTATGAAGTTCGTAACTCAGCATTAAGTTAGGCAGGGCTCTTTTGACAATGCAAATCGATCTATGCCGTTGTTTGGTATAGAAACTCGGGTTAGAGATTTCTTACTGTCGGCTATCCGCTTGATTTTGATTAAATTGGAATGTTTATTAAATATCTGCACTACCACTGTACGTGGCATGTGCAGTCCTAATCTTCTCAGCTACTACCTTAGGATTCCTGTTGAATCGACAGTGTTGGGTTTTGCTTGATGATCCAACGGATGTAGATGGCTCTGTCCTTGTTCACATTCCTTGGTACCAATTCGGAGACTCATTCATCTGCCATTTCTCTTGGTTCACTGCTCGGTTTGCTACATTTGTCCATGGTCCTTGCTCTTTTCTTCGAACCAAGTTCCTATGGAGATTGTGGAGGACGCTCAGAACACAAAATCTGGTCCTCGCCTTCAGAGACTGGTCACCGGGTAAGCTTTTAGTTATGTAGACTGTTCATGCCCATTTTTCTTTATGCAATAATGGTATAATCCTACCCCCTTTTCATTCAAATTTCTCTTCTTTTTCTCTGAGAACTTCTTCGGCTATTCAACCTATCATTGGTGGTCTCACGCAGGATATTTTCCACTCTGGTTTCACGCTTAGTTCCGAATGGGAGCAAAGTCTTTCAAGAGTGGGACTAACTTCGAAATTCCGCCGGGTATGAGGGTTTCTGCCCTGGTTGTGGTCATTAAGTTTTAGTACTTCTATATTTTCTAGCAGAAGGAACGTTTAGCCCTTCCTGTGTAGTCCAACTATCTGCTCGAATCTCATATCTGGTATTTACTTAATGTATATGTAATGTAGAGGGTATTCCCCTTGGGTTTCAATTCGAGGGTTGAGATTCTATTACTCTTGTATTATATTTTTTTTCCAAGTAAAGGATTTAACTTCGAGGGTTTTTACCTCTAAAGTCTTTTCAGCCGCACTGGCCAACTTGTAAATGTATTAAGCTTCCCTACAGTATGACTCGTTTCTTTTGTTTACTGCTTATTAAAAGTTCTGATAGATGCATACAATTGTAATCTGGACTATTGGGTAATTAAATTGGTAGTTCTTGTGCATCTGGAAGGCTTCCTTCCTAGGTTATGTTTTCGTAAGGTACTTGTGCTGCTTTCCAAACATCACTATCATGTATTTTGTTTATTTTTTACAGCTCCTAGCTTTGCTATTCTGTAGATATATTCCATGTGATACCATTATATATAAATGTTCCTCAGCTGTTATTTTTATGGCTCTTTTAGTTTAATAATCTACAAAAAATATATGAATTGTTTTCATATATTTATTGTCCCTCGACTGCTTATTCTATACACTCCTCTAGCTACACTATTCGGCGGAGGTGATGCTTATGATTTCTTTGTTTTATTTGGTCATTTGGTTTGGTAGTGAAACCCTTTGCTAATTCTTAAATTTGTATTCCAACTTGGACAATATGGTCATTTGCCAACTTCTTATCTGTTCGATTAACTTAGTTATCTTGATGGGGTTTTGATTTTTCATATGGAATCCAGGAAGGCTGTTCACCCAAAGAACGGGGTTGACCACCATAAATGGGTCTTCGTTTTGTAATTTATTTGTAATTTAATTCTTGTTGCAGCAAGCATTTAAATTTAGACTTGAGACCCTACACCGAGGTTTCTGGTCACGTTGGGTTTGCAATTCCTTTTTGTAGAAAACTTATTTAGCTATATTCTAGAAGGTTAAACAGAGCTCGGTCTTTAGCAGCTAATTCCCCTGTTTCACAGCTGTTGTTCTTTTCTTTTAAAAAATATGAATAGGACCTACACTTGTTTCTTCTGAGTTCGTTCCAAATCTTTCTTGTTGGGGTTGGTTTGTTTGCCAGCTTGTTGCATTTCTTCCCGTGCCTAGAGCGTTAACCGAACTAAGCTTACATCAGTCTTGTTTAATTATGTCTTTTATTTCTTATAAACTTTTCCTACATCACTATCCCAGCAAGACCCCTTTTTCTAGAAAATGGTCTGACTACGGTTTCCTGCTCTTTTCTCTTTCCTTGTTGCGCAAACTCTACACCTCCTCCACAGTGCTATGCTCATAACTAATCAGAGTAAAAGAGAAACTTATATATACATATATCTTTTCTTTAACTGTACAGTTTCAAGAAGACCCCTACAGTATTCTTATTTTTTTTAAGAATATAACATGGGCACAGAGTAAGAGTCAACTTCCACAGTTGGCTCAGGTTTCAGCTAATATATCATAACAGTGCATACATTTAACATGGATTACCTCATTAATACTTTTGAATGCTTTCTAAGTGGTTTGGCCCACTTACCTATGACACTATAACTTGCGAACACTTGATAAGCCGAGATTACCTTTGTTCATCTGCTTCCTGTCTACCACCCATCCTTGAGATTCGTCTTTTGAGACTAGAATCTCCCCCCTAGCTCTTTTGCAGGACCACTGTCCACAACAAGATGCTTGCACTTAGTGCTTGGCTATCTGGTCATCATGAGACTTAGCCATTTTTTTCCTTTCTTTTCCTCTTTTCTCCCTGTTCCAATAGCACAGAATTTTCCCCATTTTTTTTCCCTTTTCTTATGGAAGCCCTTCCAGTTAGGAAAAACAGTTAGGGTTGGAATCATAGCAGCTGTCTTTTTTTTTCTCAACTTCCTCCTTGAGAAGTTTCCAACTCTTAAAGAAACATTTCTTTTCTTTTTTTTAAAAGAAAATATTATTAAATTCAAACAGATAATAATATCATACTCAGTTTGTCATTTACCACAGTAAAGTCAAATATTTACATTTATCCTGGGGCATTATATCTCCCCCTCCTTAAATTGGACATTGTCCCGATGTCTTTCGGCCATAAATAGCCCTGGATAAGCTTTTTTCATGAGCTCTTCATCTTCCCAGGTGGCCTCATCAGGCCCAAAGTGTTGCCACTGCACCTTAACTTGGGTAATAGCTCACTTCCGCAACATTGCTTCTCTCCAGTCGAGGATCTTCAGCGGCTCGACCAAAATTTCTCCTTCCGGTTCGACCTCAAACATGCAACATCTTAAATAAGTTTTTTTAAAGAAACTCATTCAGTTTGCTCTACTGGAGTTTTTCTTACCTGTATATCCTGCCAACGGATTACATGCTTAGGATCATAAACATATTTTTTTAATACGGAAGCATGGAAGACGTTATGGACCCATATATGACTTCGCAGAGTGAGCTGGTAAGCTACTGGCCTAATTCTTGCTAAGACTTGAAAGGGTCCACAAAATCGGTGTGCCAACTTAGCCCACCCACTCCATTGTAATGTGGTCTTTTTTGCTTGAATTATTATATATACATGATCACTGACTTGATATTCCTTAAACTTCCTTTTCCAGTCAGCAAAATTCTTTTTCCTGACTTGAGCTGCCTTTAAATTGACTCACACTTTCTTAACCATTTCCTCCATTTCCTTAAGCATGTCGGGTCCCAACATTAATCTGTCTTCTGGTCCACCCTAGCTTGAGGGTGTGCGACACTTCCGCCCATACAATACTTCAAATGGGCTCATTTGTGATGACATATGATAGCCATTATTATATGCGAACTCGACCACGTGCAGATAATCTTCCCACTTGTTCAGTTGCTGCATTACATATGCCCTTAACATGTCTTCCATCACCTGGTTCACCCGTTCTATTTGTCTATTAGTCTGAGGGTGATAAGTTGTACTGAAATTCAACCGAGTTCCTAATTCTCCAAACAATTTTTTCCAAAAAGTCGAGGTAAATTTTACATCACGGTTCGAAATTATTGTTTTAGGTAACCCATGCAGCCTAAATATATTCTGCATGAAGATGTGGGCAATCTGCAAAGCTCTATAAGTAGATTGCACATGTATAAAATGTGCCGATTTACTTAATTTGTCCACCACCACCATGATGGAATCTTTATTTCTCTTTGTTTTGGGCAAACCCGTTATGAAGCCCATGGAGATGGTTTCCCACTTCCATTTCGGAATGGACAATGGTTGTAATAACCCTATAGGATGTTGGTGCTCTGCCTTAATTTGTTGGCACTCCAGACAACGTGCCAGGTACTCAACCACATCCTTCTTCATACCTGGCCAATAATATTCCTTCTGGAATGTTGTGATCATTTTTTGATATCCTAGGTGTCCAGCATAGTGACTTTTATGAAATTCATACAAAATCAAGTTTTTAATGCTGTTTTGATAGGGCACATACAACCTCTCCTAATAATACAACATTCCAGCAGTACCTAAAGCATAACCCTGTTGTTTTTCCTTACTGGTGGAGTGTTGTACTTGCTGTTTTATTTGCTGATATACAATATCTTGTTTTGTTGCTTTTTTAATCATCTCTTCAAAGGGGATTTTCCATTCGCTGCAAGAAATCTCATATAAACATTGTAATTTCCGACTTAAAGCGTCCACCACCCGATTCTCTTTCCCTTTCAAATGCTTGATATCGAAATCAAAACCACTTAGGAAATCCACCCACCGTGCTTGCCTAACATTTAAGGTGGGCTAGATAAAATAATTTGTTAGACTATTGTGGTCTGTCAATAATAAAAATTTCCTTCCCATAAGGTAATGTCACCACATTTTCAAAGCGTCAATGACGACTGCCAAGTCTAGATCATAAGCAGAATATTTTTGCTCATGTTCTTTTAGTTTCCTTGACTCGTAAGCAATTACCCTCCCTTCTTACATCAACACACCTCCTACTCCTTTTCTTGCATCAGTTCACACCACATAGTCTTTAATAGGATCAGCTATGCTTAGAATGGGTGCGGTGGTGAGCAGATGCTTAAGTTGCTCAAAATGTTTTTGGCATTCGGGGGTCCACCTAAAAGTTCTTCCCTTTTTCTGTAAGGATGTGATAGGATACGCTACTCTCAAGAATCCTTCTACAAACCGTCTATAATAACATGCTAAACCCATGAAGGATCTGATGTCTGCCACATCCTTTGGTACCATCCATTCCATTATGGTCCTTATCTTTTTGAGGTCCACCTCGATCCCTTCTTTTCTGATTATATGTCCCAAATATTGTATTTTTTCCTTAAAGAAATCGCACTTGCTGAATTTGGCATATAACTGGCGTTCTCAGAGGGTTTGCAGTACCAATCTGAGGTGCTCCTTGTGCTCTTCCATAGTTCAGGAATATATCAGTACATCATCAATAAAAATTAGCACAAACCTATCCAAATACTGATGAAATATGTTATTCATCAAACACATAAAAGTTGCGGGAGCGTTGGTTAACCCAAAGGGTAGCACCACAAACTTGTAATGTCCATATCTTGTTCTAAAAGCAGTCTTAGCTATGTCTTCCTCCTTAATCCTGATTTGGTGATACCCTGATCGCAAATCAATCTTGGAGAATATTGTTGCTCCTTTTACTTGATCAAAAAGTTCATCAATCCGGGGTAGAGGATACTTATTTTTGATTTTCAATTTATTCAACTGACGCTAATCCATACACATGCGAAGGGTCCTGTTCTTTTTCTTAACGAACAATATCGAGGCTCCCCAAGGGGACACAGTTGGGCGAATGTAGTTTTTGTCTAACAGCTCTTGTAACTGCATTTTTAGCTCTGTCAATTTTGGTGTGCTCATTCTATAAGGTGTTCAGGATACCGGGGCTGCCCCTGGCACCAATTCGATAGTAAAGTCTATGTCTCTCTTAGGTGGCAGTCCAGGAATCTCCTTCGGAAACACATTAGCAAAGTATTGTATCACAGGAATGTTTTTTAATGTGGCTATTTTATCTTTCGAGTTAGCATAACCCACTTGGATGGCATAAATCTGACATCCCTTCCTAATGCATTTTGCTAACTGAGAGGCAGTTATTGGCCGAATCTGCACTGGCTGCTTAATCCCTTGCATCTCTTGCCTTGCTCCAAGCTCATCTTTGTAATAGATAGTCTTTGTTTTACAGTTGACTATGGACCAGTGTTTTTCTAACCAGTCCATACCAATTAGGACATCATACGAACCAAGGGGAAGCACATTTAAATCTGCCATTACTAGTTTTCCTGCTATCTTTAAATGGTAGTTATTGACCTTAGCAAGCACTCGTCTCTTTGCCCCTGTAGCCAGCTATACTAGCCAAGGGTTCTTAAATTTAACAGATTGCAATTTACAATTCTCCACAACCTTAGGGTTAATATAAATTAATGTGGCTCCAGGATCAATTAAAACAGTTACAATAATGTCTAAGATTTTACCTTCGAATTCCACCATGGTCGGCTGGTACTCCACCTGACAATCTTCTAGGGCAGAATTAATCCTTGGTAGACTACATCCCACATCGCCAGCTTCATGGATCTGGGAAACCTATTTGGTTCCCTTTCATTGAGGACAGTTTTTAACGTAATGAGGCCCACCGCAGCCCCAACATTGCACTGGAGGCCTTGTTGTCCCTTCACTATCTAACTTTCCAGGTTGTTCGTTGATTCTGGACTCATTGGTTGGCTTTGACCTAAGCAAATTTTTCTGTAAATTTCTGTTGTTTTGCCCTTTGGAAAAACCCTTGTTACCTCCACTTCGATTCCCTTTATTATTTCCAGCCAATTTGTTGCTTCTCTTATCTGTCCATCTTTTACCCAGAATTTCTCCCATCTGTTTACTTTGTTGGTAACAAATCTTGGCTTTACATATTACTTCATCCATTGTCTTTGGATTGTCAAACTCAATCCTTTCCCTCATATTCAAGGGTAAACTACTGACGAACCTCTGTACTTTAGCCTTTTCCTCTCTAATATAAGGCACATAACAGAGCAATGAAGTAAAACGAGTGATAAATTCATCCATGGTTTGCTGTCCCAGTCGCAAGTCATGGAATTCTCTTGCTTTTTCGTCATAGAAACATTCTGTCAGGTATCTTTCCTTCAAGTATTTTTGAAATTTTTCCTAGGTAATATTCTGCTCACTTACTCATCTAACAATCTTAACTTCCTCCCACCACAGGGTGGCTTGCCCTTGTAATTGGAAAATGGCTTACCATACCTTGAGGTTGTGATCGTATTCATATAGCTGGAAGTATTTTTTCATATTAATCAACCAAGCCTCGACTGCTTCCTCCAGTTCCCCATCAAAGTGTTGCGGTTTTATCTTACGAAATTCCCCTTGCAGTTCTACCCGTTGCCTTTTTTATGTCTGTTGCTCGGAAGCATTATTAGATCATTGTTCTCGTTCTTCATCCCTTCCTTCTGATTCTTCTAGCTCTGTGTGGTGATTCTGCTCTTCCGACACCCTTTGCTGCTTAGCACTGGGATTTAGTGATTGCTGATTCTGCTTGTCTGATAGTCTATTTATAATCCTTTCCTGTTCCATGGTTAACCTTGCGTTATCCTCCCGTAATCGGGCCATTTCATTTTTCAACTCCTGTACTGTCTCTAATATTGCAAGGTTCATATTGCGAGCCTCCTCTCCAAGCTATACCCATAATTCTGGGTTATTTCGAGGGCTTGTTGCAGGTCCCTGACCCGCTACAAACCTATGTGGAATGTTGCCTGCCCTTCTCATATTGGTTGTCTTCTGTTTTTCCCTGGTCTTAGCCTAAGAATAGAAATAGAAGAAGGGTTAACACATTAACTGTTTTCTTTTAAATATAAATAAAATTGCAAATTGAAATATATAATGAATTCACTTAAGCTGTTTATTTCCGAGAGGCCACTGTTTTTGAAACTTGGCTCTGATAGCACTTGTCATACAGCCAAAAAATTCTTTTTTTTACTACAGTATGTAAATGCGTTATTCTGACATTCGCAATTATTGTTTTATTTCCTATCCTATTGAAAGTACACATTAATCCCCTACATTTATGAAGTTCGTAACTCAGCATTAATTTAGGCAGGGCTCTTTTGATAATGCCAATCGATCTACGCCGTTGTTTGATATAGAAACTTGGGTTAGAGATTTTTGACCGTCGGCTATCCGCTTGATTTTGATTAAATTGGAATGTTTATTAAATATCTGCACTACCCACTATACGTGGCATGCGCAGTCCTGATCTACCCGGCTACTACCTCGGGATTCCTGTTGAATAGATGATGTTGAGTTTTGCTTAATGATCCAACGGATGTAGATGGCTCAGTCCTTGTTCACATTCCATGGTACCAATTCGGAGACTCATTCATCTACCATTTCTCTTGGTTCACTGCTCGGTCTGCTACATTCGTCCATGGTCCTTGCTCTCCGCTTCGAACCAAGTTCCTATGGAGATTGTGGAGGGCGCTTAGAACACAAAATCTTGTCCTCGCCTTCAGAGACTGGTCACCGGGTAAGCTTTCAGTTATGTATACTTTTCATGCTCATTTTTCTTTATGCAATAATGGTATAATCCTGCCCCCTCTGCATTCAAAGTTCTCTTCTTTTTCTCTGAGAACTTCATGGTGGTCTTACGCAGGATCTTTTCCACTCTGGTTTCGCGCTTGGTTTCGGATGGGAGTGAAGTCTTCCGAGAGTGGGACTAACTTCGAAATTCTGCCAGGTATGAGGGTTTCCGCCCTGGTTTTGGTCATTAAATTTTAGTTCTTCTATATTTTCTGGCAGAAGGAACGTTTAGCCCTTCCTGTGTAGTCCAACTATTTGCTCGAATCTCATATCTGGTATTTACTTACTATATATGTAATGTAGAGGGTATTCCCCTCAGGTTTCAGTTCGAGGGTTGAGATTTTGTTACTCTTGTATTATATTTTTTTTTCCAAGTAAAGGATTTAACTTCGAGGGTTTTTACCTCTGAAGTCTTTTGAGCTGTGCTGGCCAACTTGTAAATGTATTAAGCTTCCCTACAGTATGACTCGTTTCTTTTTGTTTACTGCTTATTAAAAGCTCTGATAGACGCATACAATTGTAACCTGGACTATTGGGTAATTAAATTGGTAGTTCTTGTGCATCTAGAAGGCTTCCTTCCTGGGTTATGTTTTCGTAAGGTACATGTGCTATTTTCCAAACATCACTATCATGTATTCTGTTTATTTTATACAAGTCCTAGCTTTGCTATTCCGCAAAGATATTCCATGCGATACCATTATATATAAATGTTCCTCAACTGTTATTTCTATGGCTCTTTTAGTTTACTAATCTACAGAAAATACATGCGTTGTTTTCATATATTTACTGTCCCTCGACTGTTTATTCTTTACACTCCTCCAGCTATGCTATTCAGCGGAGGTGATGCTTATGATTTCTTTGTTTTATTTGGTCGTTTGGTTCGGCAGTGAAACCCTTTGCTAATTCTTATTTGTATTCCGACTTGGACAGTATGGTCATTTGCCAACTTCTTATTTGTTCGATTAATTGAGTTATCTTGATGGGGTTTTGAGTTTTCAGATGGAATCCAGGAAGCCCGTTCACCCGGAGAACGGGGTCGACCATCATAAATGGGTCTTCCTTTTGTAATTTATTTGTAATTTAATTCCTGTTGTGGCAAGCATTTAAATTTAGACTTGAGACCCTGCACCCAGGGTTCTGGTGCACATTGGGTTTACAGTTCCTTTTTGCAGAAAACTTATTTAGCTATCTTCTAGAAGGTTAAACCGAGCTCGGTCTTTAGGAGCTAATTCCCTTGTTTCATGGCTGTTGTTCTTTTCTTTTAAAAAATATGAATAGGACCTACACTTGTTTCTTTTGAGTTCATTCCAAACCTTTCTTATTGGGGTTGGTTTGTTTGCTAGCTTGTTGCATTTCTTCCCATGCCCAGAGCGTTAGCCGAACTAAGCTTACAGTAGTCTCGTTTAATTATGTCTTTTATTTCTTATAAACTTTTCCTACATCACTACCCCAACAAGACCCCTTTTTGTAGAAAATGGTCTGACTATGGTTTCCTGCTCTTTTCTCTTTCCCTGTTGCGCAAACTCTACACCTCCTCAACAGTGCTTTACTCATAACTAATCAAAGTAAAAGAGAAGCTATATATATATATATATATATATATATATATATATATATATATATATATATATATATATATTTCTTTTCTTTGACTGTACAGTTTCAAGATGACCCTTATAGTATTTTTTTTTTTTTTAGAAAATAACATGGGCACAGAGTAAGAGTCACTTCCACAGTTGGCTCAGGTTTCAGCAAATATATCATAACAATGCATACATTTAACATGGATTACCTCATTAATACTTTTGAATGCTTTCTAAGTGGTTTGGCCCACTTACCTGTGCCACTGTAACTTGCGAACACTTGAGAAGCCGAGATTACCTCTGTTCATCTGCTTCCAGTCTGCCACCCATCCTTGAGATTCATCTTTTGAGCCCCTAGCTCTCTTGTAGGACCACTGTCTGCAGCAAGACACTTGCACTTAGTGCTTGGCTATCTGGTCATCACCATACTTAGCCATTTTTTTCCTTTCTTGTCCTCTTTTCTGCCTGTCCCAACAGCACAGACTTTTCCCCTTTTTTTTTCACTTTTCCTCTGGAAGCCCTTCCAGTTAGGGAAAGCAGTTAGGGTTGGAATCACAACAACTGTATTTTTTTTTTCATAACTTCCTCCTTGAGAAGTTGCCAACTCTTAAAGAAACATTTCGTATCTTTTTTTTAAAAGAAAATATTATTAAATTCAAACAGATAATAATATCATATTCAGTTTGTCATTTACCACAATAAAGTCAAATATTTACATTTATCTCGGGGCATTACAATGCGTGATTTAATGTGAGATTCACACGAACTATTATAAAGATCTTATTACATGATGGTTAATTGTACTTGGTCACTTGATGTCTTTGCCTGGTCATGCCCTCTTATGCGCATTTGTCATTTTTGAAGGTGGGAGGCTTGCATCATGAATAGTGCTTGGTCACTTGATATATTTGTTTGGTCAGGCTCTCTTATGGGCATTTGTCATTTTTGGAGGTGGGAGGCTTGCATCATGAATAGTGCCACAACCATGCACACAAGTAGAAAATACAAGCACTTGATTTTAATGTCATGTCTAATTTTATAGCTCCCCGTGCTCATATGTTCTCTTCCCAATACACTATGGTGCAAGTAATTTGAGTTATTTTCAATATATATGTTATCTCTTAGTTTTTTTTGTGTCACCACTCGACCACCATGTCGAGAAAGGAGTTCTTTGTGGTTATTTCTTTCTTCGTTTTTGGGTTTTGAAGACGATCTTATCCTCCCTGTCCCTTTCCCATTTCTTGCCACATGTAATCCAATGAGGTTCATAGGTTACTGCTCTCTTGGTGGTATGTACCCCCTCCCTCCCATGGTCCTTCTCTCTCCTTCTTGTTCCACTTATCTCATATATCCACTCTCATGCCTCACACCCCCATCACCCATATATTGTTGTAGACAACTTCGTGCATATTTCTCTTCTAGATCAAGTAATAAATATTTTTGTTTTAGTCAACATGTCTTGTTAATGCACTTAGGTTCGTTGTGGGACCATATCTTATCAATATCAAGAGGAGTCTCTTGAGCATAGGAATGAGTGAAAAACGCAAAGGCTATATATAGAGAACACACACGATAGATGGTGCAAGAGGAGATTTCTGAGGTAGAAAGGAAAACTGCTAATGAACATCATTGTCTAACAAATTTGACGATTTTGATTGAAGTGGATGATTAGGTCTTAGACATGAGCCACACGACACATTGCTACAACCTGTGTATCTACACCATTTACTTATCCTAACATTTGAATGTATTGATGGGATGAGTGCCATTAGACATAAATGAAGCTAAAGAAGAGATTATTTGATGTTATATGTAATGCAGGTGTACATTTGTTCCATGGATGTCATGCCATAGAAAAGTCAAGCGCACTTGGTAATCCCTCTTGACCCTCGGTTCTCTCTAGGCTACAATCACAAGCCCATTACACTAGAGGCATCCAAATTTGAAAATTACTAGAAATGACATTATTGCTACCCTCTCTTTTCAATTTCTTCTTTATGTTTTGTAGTTTTTAGCACAAGAATGGCCTTACAGCCCAATACATTAGATTGGTCTATAAGGTTTTTGGATATTTGTCAATAATATTTTTTCTTGGAAATTGTTCAAAGTGAAGCTTTGTCTTTGGTCTTATTTGCTCAGTGGAAGACTAGAATATGCTTCAAATATTTTGAATATATATCTCTAAATTAAAGGAATAAAAAGAAATCAACCTACCAAAAAAACCTTAATTTACAATAACAATTATTATTATTATATCAAAATAGCATTTTCAAATTAAATTTAGTTACGATGATGAGTGAGGTTCAAGAAGAAAATTTAGTTTATAAAACCTTGAAATGATAAGGAGTTATTTATATTTTCTTAGAATTTTATTTTTTATATTTAAAAAATATTGAAAAGTGTTTAAAGATTGCGATTATTTTACTAAATTAAAATATGTGAAGGTTAATGTAGTGATTGATTAATTCATTAAAAGTTAAATTGAATTTCAATATATGAAATTTATTTAAAAAAAATGTTTTTTCTTTTCTTTTCTTAAATGAATTTTATATAGTCAAAATCCATTAGCACAACAGGTTGAGAATGAGCTGAATGAGGCTCTTTAAATATATATTGAATTATATATATCTGTTTTTTATTTTGTATTAATATATATAATATTTATAATTAAATTTATTAAAATATTTTTTTAATATAATAATAAGAAATTTTAAATTGAAAATATGAAGGAAAAATCATAGTTCATGTAAATAGAAACAATAAAAAATAAAAATAAAATAAAACTAGAAACAAAAAAATTAGTAACTCAATAGCTTATAATAAAATCTCAACTAATCACTTTAAAGATAAATAAATTTAAATAATAATAATAAATAACAAAAAATGAATTCCCAAAATTAAACTATAAATAAACAACATAAAATTTTAATAAAAACAAACTAATACACCAACAAAAACAAAATTAAATAAGTAATACCCTGCCTCCTAAAAGTATAATAATGTATTTAGCCTAACATATTATGCAATTAGTTGGTTTCTTCTCTTCCTATCACATCCATTGACCAAATTCAGCGATTTCCAGTTTCGACAATTAAGGTACGCGTTTAGACTTTGGATTTAATTTGAGAAGTTTAAATTTTAAAAACTTCAAGACTGGGATTGTATATGTGATAACGAAGGAGGCGTGATTAGCTACTAAAACAAAATCGAAACGTATTTGTCTGATAATAAATAGGAAACAGGAAAGACTCATCCTCTAGTTAGTTTCATCTCCCATGCTTTTAGTGGAAAATATATTCAGAACAAAAAAGCATCATATAAATTATATTGAGAGAACATAAGTTTCAGATTGTGCATATAACAACATTTAGTAGCTGTATGATCCTGATTTTTAGGATGCAAAAATAATGAAAAAAATTCCCAAAAAGACCATTAGGCATAAAACAAAACCATGCATATGCGACACATACTAGATCTATTCAGATAAGAGAAACTAGATCAGGGATATCACTGGGCATCAATATATCATGACATGATCAAAACATATAGAAGAAAAAGATGATAATAAGGAAAAGACATAGAAAGGGTCAGCAGCCAGGAATGGAGAAATCCTGGATGAGCTAAGAATTCTCATCGAGAGTAACCTTCAGGGACTAGGACCTGTCCCGAGAAGCAAACCCTCCTTTGACAGAGAATCCGCTTGCTGATTTTGATCGCGGAAGATGTGCTGAATTGAGCTATCTTTCATGAGACCCCGATAAAACTTGATCCTGTCCAACCAGCCTGCTAGGTGGGGGCATTTGATGTGGCTAGAACCCATGACATGATCGATCACAGATTTTGAATAACCAAAGATAGAGATAGAGTGGATATCAAAAAAAGTGCAAAAAGAAAGAAGACCTGCAAGGGCTCGCACCTATGCCAAGCTATTTGAGCCCCTTCCTCCATTCCATGAAATAAAGTATTGCATATTCTTGTCCATATTGATGTGAACCCCACATCCACAAATTTTTTGTTGTTCTACACCGTCAAAAAACACCCTTGGAGTCTCTAAGCGGAAGCATATATCCTCAGTACTGTGGCCTTTCTGCATTTTGGGCAGATTTTTTGGAATAGAATCATAGACCGTGATGATATGCTGCAATATAGACATGAGAGGGGACTTTGATTCCTTGAAAATCTTGCTGTTCCGCCATTTCCAAGCACACCACATAATGATAATAATCAAAGGTCTCCATGATTCTTTTTACGCGCTCCACCACTCAAACGCTACCTGAGTGGAAATAAAAGCAATGAGAGGGAAACCAAATAGATTTGCCAATACTTGCCAGATTTGCAGCACAGATTGACATTGGAAAAACATGTGAAAGGTGGATTCTTCGTGAGAGTCACACATCGCGCATCCGCTCAGCTTGTGCCAGTTCCTCTCTCTCAAATTCTCCCATGTCAAATTTTTGTTGTAGAACAGAAGCCACGAGAAAAAAATTGATTTCGGAGGGCAACCTAACTTCCACAAGAGCGGAGGAAAAATCGAACTGCAGCAAAGGGCCTTAGGACTAATCAGGTTAGAGTAGATGTCTTTTACTTGTACAACCAATTTTTCATTAGGAACTGACCATATCAGATAGTCTGTAGTCCCAGAACGATAAAAACCATAACCTTTCAGATATAAGATGACGGAGTTCCAAAGGCCAGCCAAAGGAGCCGGCATGCCGAGATCATAGGCATCCTTCCATAGGGGGATAGGACCCTGCCAGGCATAGATGAGCTTATCCCATGTAAAAATACCAATTCTGTGGAAGAAACAGAGAAGCTGCTCGGGAATGGAGATGCCCTCCCGACCTCCTACAAAGGGATCGATTCCAATAAGAATTCTGCTGCTTATTTGAATTTTCCACTTCAAGTTCTTTAAAAAATATTGCTCAATTTTCCGAAAACTGAGCCAAATGGCCGAACCATATTTTGTTCCAATCCTACCTTTTCTGTACGAAAATTCTATATCCCTTCCTTTCATATATTTCTTCTTAATAGTGTTGCTCCACGGCCCATCCCCGAAGATCCCCCTCCACAAAGACTTGCATAGGAGAGGTTTACCAAAGATCCTTATATCCAGTAATCCCTAGCCTCCTAAGATCTTTGGCGTGGCAATCTTTTCCATCCTCAATGGGTGGTATTTTATCTGGTGAGATTTACCACCCCATATAAAATTTGCAGAGATCTTATTCATTTTGTTAATTATATTTGCAGGAAGGAAAAAAATATGAGCCCAGTAAAAAGCCAGCTGCGTTAAGACAGCTTGAGTCAGAATAATTCTACCCGCCAAGGAAAGGCATTTGAACTCCCAACCAGAGATCTTCTTGAAGTACCTGTCAATCAACCACTACCAGTCCGCACTAGAGTAACTGTTTGCCTTTAATTGGAATCCCAGATACTTTACACCATCCTTGATCGACCTCGATTCTATACCAAATAACTGTGAGATCCGATTAACCAGTTCCATGTTGGTGTCATTGTGGTAAAGAATGGACTTGGCTCTATTTATATATAATCCAATTGCACTTTGAAATCTATTCAGGATATTAAAGCCAATCGAGATTAACGGTCCATGGAATTACCTTGAGGAATTTAGCTGCACCAAGTTTTGACAAAAAGCGAAACTTAAGTTACTTTGCAATCTTTAATCTTCAAGCCATGTGGCATTCTGTATTGCGGAAGAACCATGAGAAAGATGAAAGTAAAAAGTTTACATTACAGGGATAACACACGATATTTGTAGTACACGTCCTTCAATGGAAGAACACACTTGGCTCTTCGTTAAATAAAGCTCCTCAAGATTTTAAATTACCCCATGTCACGTCAATGAAAATATTATATATATATAACTAATACTAATACTAATGGGCATTATTAATCATCATTTTTTTTACATGTTTTTATTTTTCCCTTTTTAGTAGTATAAGTTTGCGTTTTTCTTTTTATTTTTTTTTAATTACGGTATCACGGTAAAAGACATGTCTGTGTTCTATATTACTTTAAAAATATCAAATAGGTATTTTTTTATAATAGAAAGTTGGTTTTTTAATATGTATTTAATTTAGTGAATTGTGAATAGCTCACTTTTCATTTTATTTTCTTTAATACAAGAAAATTCGAGAAAAATAGAATTCCACATAAAAGAGTAATTATTTTAATTAATTCAATAATAATAAAAAATAAATTAAAATTATGATTTAACTCTAATTATTAAATAATCATCTTTATCTTATTAGATTATTTACTATGACTTTAGTGCATATTTTCATGCATATTCAACAATTACATTTTTATGAATAAATGTGACCTAAAAATAAACAAATTCAAATTAAAACTCATTTACTATGATTTTAAAGCATAGTTAAAATTTTGTGAATAAATATAAGTTTATAAATAAATAAATTCAAATTACTAGTAGAATTTTTTTTGGGTAAGTTATGAGACATGGCAGAATGATTCATTGTATAACCATAGCCTTTGTTATGAGACTAGAGAGGCTACTTATTTCAATTAATTAAATGATAAGAAAAATTTAAAGCATATTTTCAGTCTTACACAACCATTAATTTTTTATGAATAAATAAATAAATTCAAATTAACTTGCAAGTACAATTTATATGCTCCTCCTCAAAGGTCTCTTCTCCTTTGGCTACAACTTTCCCATTGAAGAACTTGGTAGCTTCAAATAAAATTCATTAATATCAATTCAAATCAAAATAAATAAATTCTTGAGAAAAAAGTTTCTTATAGAAAATCTAAACTAGTGGATAACATTAAAACTTACAAACTTTCCATCTTGTGGGTGTCGTGTCCTTGACTGAATTGGTATATAGAAATGGGTTACGCTACTCTTAGATTCCGTAATGGATTTCCTTAAGCATTTAAATAGGTTTGAACATACTAAATACCATGGGTTTTCAAAACCTTGAGTTAAAAACACTCAATATTAAGTTATTAATTTCCTTTTGTTATTTTATTTTATTTTGATTCTCAAAATGTTTATGTCGAGGAATTACAAGAGATCTTCGAGGCTCAATATCCTCTCAAGGAAATAATTAGCTATCTAAAAAATTAAATTCTCCATTATTAATTATGAAAAAATTATTATTAAAACTACTTGATATTTAAAATATTAATTTTTTTTTGTTAATTTACGGAAAAATCAATAAAGTGGATATATATATATATATATATATATATATATATATATATATATATATAAAGTTAAGAGAAGATAATTTCCATATGTATACATGGGTAAATTTTAAATGTTCTCATCAAAAAATTAATTAAATGTCATTAATGACGTGGAAATTTTAAAAATGCTAGTAAATGACAGTCAAAATAGTGAAATACAGGTAAATGGCCATCCAATTTAACCACTGATATACATTAAATTTGTTGTTTACTTACTAATTCTTTTTCAAAATTAATCTTTTTCATGTCATTAAATTTGTTTTATAAAATTTGACAGTAAATTAAACTCACAAATTACAAGAAGCTTTTGAATAATTTTTTAATAGCAATGAGCATCATTTCGTGAGGGATGTCTCATAGGGTTTCAAGTGCAAGTCATATTCAGTAGTTTTGTTTGTACATTGTATCAGAAGTATCTATCACTTTTAGGCTTGGAGGGAATGGGACGAGCTAAAGATATCTAGGTTGGGCGTCCAATAAACAACCCTGTGGGGGTCGAGGTGGGGTGTGGGGGAAGCCCTTCCTCCTTCTGTAATATAATGAATGCCTCTCAGAGGGTAATAGTCAGTGCTCAGGGATCATCTACATGGGGCGCGGAACTAGAAGAAGCGCCAACGATGGGAGCTCAATGGAAAGTAAAAAATTGCGAGCGGAACTTACCAAAAATCCCCCCAAAACCAAAATTTGTGATTCCCAATAATTGATTGGAGAAGACTCGTCGATTTATCAAATACATGCCCTGATTTGTAAATTCATGGAGATATCGCCTAAAGAGCAAGATAATGTTCAATAGGTCCATATCAAATGGAACATGAAAGGATTGATGGAGGTTATATTATGCACAAAGGGTTTATTCATGATTATCTTTGTAGGTCTCATGGATTGAAAATGGGTTTTTCAAAACAGGCCTTACTTCATGAAAATTTTGGGGTAATTCACCCGTTTTTGGGAAGAATTCTATAATCTAGAGAAAGAACAATTCCTGGCGGCCCTATTGTGGGTTTGCCTCTTCTCACAACCGGAACACTTTTAGGAGCTAATATCTTAGAAGGTATTTGTAATTCCATAGGGGAATTTGTGAAAATCTCCAAAATCATGAAGTGAAGGTGCCATGTAGCATATGCCCAGATATACGTTCATATAAATATCTCTCAACTATTATTGGATTCAAACGACTTGGAATATCATGACACCATATGGAACCAACCTCTAGACTATGAGAACATTCCTTTTAAATGCCTTCAATGCTAATATTATGGACATATATTTCGATATTTCCCGCTCATAGTAGCCGAGGAGAAAAGAAAGACAACGTCGAAGGATGAGGATGGTTTCTAGCCCATAGGAAGAGAAGAGGCATATTTTGTTATGAAACCAGCTCAAGAAAAGATAGAAAAGATAGATCAACGCCTTAGAATTCAGCCTCTTCGAGGGGGCAACCTCCTTTACATTACATAAATGAACAATTCTTCGATGATTCAAATGACAAAACCTCCTTTCTATATATAGGAGTCTAAGGAGTCACAATATAATCCAGCCGACCTAACAATAATAATATAAAGCCACAAAAATAACAATAGAGGGATTCTATGGGCACATTAATAACAATATGGGGGCAATGGGGCACAACAATATAAATAAGGGGTATAACTACAATAGTAATGGGGTAATCACTAGTATTATAGGGACCCAACATGCCCCTCGCCTTCAAAAAAGTGTTGTCCTCAACGCTTGAGTAGTTCTAGATACTTCTGCATAAAATTCTCATCCTCCCATGTGGAATCTTCAGCGGATAAGTTCTTCCACTTGATAAGGTACTCTGAAATTGATCGATTTCGTAGCTGTCGAGTTCTTGTTTCTATAACTGTTTCCGGTTCCAATATAATTTTTCCTTCCTCGTCAAGTTCTGGCAATATTGTTTGAACTGGGAGCTTGTCGCCTATAACCTTCTTTAAGCATGAAACATGGAAAACTGGGTGCAATCGAGAAGCTGCAGGAAGCTCCAATTTGTATGCCATAGTACCAATCTTTTGCAACACCTTGTACGGACCATAATACTTTGGTGATAATTTATTATCCTTCTTAGCTTGCTTGAGGGACATTTGCTTATATGGTTGTAGCCGTAGGAATACCCAATCACCTACATCAAAACTTCTTTCACTGCGATGTTGATCTGCCTGTTGTTTCATTCTATTCTGTGCCAACACGAGGTTATCCTTTAAGAGTTGGAGGACTTGTTGTTGATGTTCCACTGCCTGAACCTTAGAATTTTCTCTTAAATATGATGTGATGGATGGTGGTTGATACCCATAAAGTGCCATAAATGGGGTCATTTTTGTTGCTGTATGAAAGGAAGTGTTATACCACCATTCAGCCAGAGGCAACCATTTGACCCATTGTGTCTGTTTATCAGATACAAAGCAACGAAGATATCCTTCCAAACATTTGTTTACTATCTCAGTTTGCCCATCAGATTGAGGATGATAAGATGAGCTATGAGCTAACTGAGTACCAAGACAAGAAAATAATTCTGTCCAAAAATTTCCAGTGAAAATGGGATCTCTGTCACTTACAATAATCTTTGGGTTTCCATGTAGCTTTTGAATTGTTTCCATAAATGCAGTAGAAACTGTACTGGCTTTAAATGGATGTGATAATGCACAAAAGTGTGCATACTTGGTAAGTCTGTCAACTACCACCATGATGACACTCTTTCCCTCAGACTTGGGTAAACCTGTGATAAAATCCATTGAAACCTCCTCCCAACGTTGGCTTGGAATGGATAAAGGTTGTAATAGACCCGGTGTCTTAATTGTTTCAACTTTATTTTGTTGGCAAACCAAACATTCTACCACAAACTTTTGAATATCTGATTTAAGGCCATCCCAAAAAAATTCCTTCTTAACCCTGTGGTAAGTTTTTAAAAATCCTGAGTGCCCTCCTAAGGGAGAAGTGTGCAATTCCATAAGAATCTTTTGTTTTAGCTGGGAATTCTTACAGAGGTATAAGCGATCTTTGTACCATAACGAATCATTTTGCCAGCTAAATGTATCAGACGTACTGGAATCTTGTTGTAGCTTTCGAATAAGTGCCCACACTTCTTCGTCATTCTTCCATTCCTCCCTTGCTTCGTTATCCAATCTGGTTGGATAATAGAAATAGCGCACAACAATGCTTCCACATCCTCATCCTTTCTTGAGAGTGCATCTGCCACCACATTTTGCTTCCCTTTTTTGTAGATGATTTCAAAGTCATAACCCAACATCTTTGTGACCCACTTTTGTTGCTCTTCAGAGGATAATCTTTGTTCTAAAAAGTATTTAAGGCTATCATGATCCGTTTTTACCTTGAAGTGTCTTCCCATTAGGTAGGGTCGCCATTTCTTAAGTGCATGGAGTATTGCCAACATTTCCTTCTCATAAATAGCTTTGCTTAAAAACTTTCCCTTGATTGGACGACTTTCAAAAGCAATGGGTCTTTCATCTTGCATTAGAACAGCACCAATTCCATTTCCTGAAGCATCACATTCCACAATAAAGGTTTTTGTGAAGTCCGGTGTAGCTAAGACCGGTGCTTGGCACATTGCCTCTTTAAGATGTTCAAAGGCCTTTGTTGCTTCCAGAGTCCATGAAAATGCATCTTTCTTCAATAATGTTGTTAGAGGTGCTGCTATTCTCCCATAATTCTTAACAAACTTGCGATAATACCCTGTCAACCCAAGAAATCCTCGCAGATGCTTTATGGATGTGGGAATTTTCCATTCCTTAATGGCTTTAATTTTGCTAGGGTCTACCTTAACTCCTTCATGAGATACAATATGACCCAAATATTCCACCTCCTGGACTCCAAAGAAACATTTGGATCTTTTTGCATATAATTGTTTCTCCTCCAATAGTTGTAGCACCCTGTCAACATGTTCAACATGATCCTTCCAAGACTTGCTGTAGATTAGTATATCATCAAAAAATACTAACACAAATTTTCTAAGGAATGGTTTGAAAATTGAATTCATCAAACCTTGAAATGTTGAAGGTGCATTGGTAAGGCCAAAAGGCATGACCAAAAATTCATAATGACCCTCATGAGTTCTAAATGCCGTTTTCGGAATGTCTTCAATCTTCATTCTGATTTGATGATATCCTGAACGAAGATCCAACTTGGTGAAGTAAATTGATCCATGCAATTCATCCAGTAATTCATCAATGACAGGAATGGGGAACTTATCTTTAATAGTGAGCTTGTTGAGCTCCCTATAATCCGGACACATGCGCCATGATCCATCCTTCTTGTGCACCAATACTACTGGAGCAGAGAAAGAACTTTGACTCGGTTGAATTATACCAGCCTCTAGCATTTCTGCAACCATACGTTCAATTTCACTTTTTTGGACATAGGGATATCTGTACGGCCTGATGTTTGGAGGAACACTTCCTGGAATCAGATGAATAGCATGATCATGATCACGCATAGGTGGGAGACCTTTGGGAGTCTCAAATACCTTGGAATGATTGTCCAGGACTTTTTGGAGATCTGGAGAAATAGATGATTCTAATGTGGAAACATCTAGCGAACATAATTGTGCAATTACACCCCTTTGCTCCTTTTTTAGAAGCTTTGTCATACCATTAGAGCTGATTATCTTTCCTGGTTTCCCTGCAATACCCCTTAATTCAACTTCCTTTCCTTCCATAGAAAATTTGATGAAAAGTTCTTGAAAATTAAAAGCTATTGTACCCAAGGATTGTAGCCATTGGACTCCTAGTACAACATCAGCACCTCCCATTGGAATGGAAAGCATTGGGCTAGTCAATACATATTCTCCCATGGATAGCTTGATATTATGGCACTTTCCAGAGCAATTTATTGTTCCTCCATTTGCAATCATCACTTGACACTCTGGTGCTGGATATAGGAAGCAATTCAATTCTTTTGCTACCCTACAATGAATAAAATTGTGGGTGCTTCCTGAATCAATCAACACTATTACCTTTTTCTTCTTGATTTGTCCTTCTATCTTGATGGTTTGAGGAGTGGTAATTCCCGCCAATGCATTACAAGATATGGTCGGATTTATTTGTTCTTCATCTAGGCTTTGTTCCTGGAGTATATCCTCTTCTTTTGACCTTTCTTGCTCCTTTTCTTCTTCCTCTTCACAATCTATGTAGAATAATTTCTTCTCAGCACACTTATGACCTTTAGTGTATTTGCTATCACAACTGTAACAAAGCCCTTTTGCTCTTTTTTCTTCCAATTGTTGTGGTGTCAACCTTATAGGTTGTGGAAGACTAGGGGCAACAACACTTCCGTCTTTATAGTTGTGAGTGGTATGCTTCCTGGTTGCCATAATTTTGCTTTCCATTTTTCTTGCTAACCTGAATGCCTTCTCTAATGAATCAGGTTCCCAAAGGCGAACATCATGTTGGATATTATCCTTTAAAGACCCTATGAACACATCAATCCTATGCTCCTCTGGAATATCTTTTACCCTTATGTTCAATTTTTGGAACTCCTCAATGTGCTCCATTATTGAACCCTTTTGTTTGAGACTTATCAATTGGCTAAAAAAAGTGTTGCTTTTTGTATCCTCATAATGTGCTATCAATTCTTCCGTAAAAATTGCCCAAGTGATAAATTTTTTACGAGAGCAAAGCCATTGATACCATACAAACTGATTTGGTTCCAAATATAAAGTTGCCATACGTACCTTTTGTGTGTTTTGCACATTATTGAGATCGAAGAATTGCTCCATCTGTAATATCCATGTGGCGGGATCCTTGCCATCAAACTTCCTCATATCGATTTTTGGAATATGGTGGGTCTTCGATCCAACATTAGAGTCTATGGAATCATGATTAACATTTCTTTTGTTCACATCATGAGTTTCCTTTACTACCTTTTCACCATTAGTAAGTATTTCTTGTAGAAAATTTGTCAAATCTGTCTTCAAATCTGCCATGTCTGTCTTCAAATCTGTCTTCAAATCATCCATCTTAGCTTCCATGCCCTTTATCTTAGATTCCATGCCATTTATCTTAGATTTCACGCCATTTATCTTAGCTTCTGTTAGCTTTTGTGAGCGTGACATTTGTTGCACTTGTTCTTGTAATTTTGATATATCATGTAGCATTTCTTCCTCTTCTTCATGAGTCATGCTAGAGCTTTCAGGTTCCTTACTAGGTGTTTGCATTTTCTTTCCTCGGGGCATCAGTTACCGATAATAATGCTTTACTATGCCCTTTGAATTCCTTCAAACCAAGCTTATGCAAAAATTAAAAAAAAAACTACACACCTTTTTTCACTTTGTAGAAGCCTGATATTGAATCTGTTGTATCTCTGTAATTTCAGATCATCCAGTTTTGAAATTTTGACCTGTAGTAGCCTTCTGAGTCCTCTTTCCAATGCCACAAGTCTGACCCAAATTGGTTTCTCCAAGGAAGAGTTATGTGAAATCTCCCACAGTGACTTGCTTATAGACTAGTTCAGTAGAGCAAACTTGTATGACGTGCCACGAGTCATTGTTTCGACCTATGGATCTGAAAAATGCATACAAGAAACTACAGTCCGTCCTCTTTATGTACCTTCTTACGTAATTTCAATCCGATACTCAGAGAGAAAGTTATGACGATTTTCCCCAGGTCACCTGTTTTGAATGTAATTCAGGAGTCTGCAAAAGACCAACTTCCTCAGATCATATCTCCGAAAATATCGAGCGAAAAGCTCTGAAATTCGGACCCAAGGTTCAGCGCGATTTATTCTCAAATGGGTTTTTTTTGCGACTTCTGAAACGTCACAGAAAAAAGTTATAGCGAAAATTCCACGATGACCTGTTTGGAGCAGCGAAACCCTAGAATCCAAAGCTCTGATACCAAATGTTATGAAACCAGCTCAAGAAAAGATAGATCAACGCCTTAGAATTCAGCCTCTTCGAGGGGGCAACCTCCTTTACATTACATAAATGAACAATTCTTCGATGATTCAAATGACAAAACCTCCTTTCTATATATAGGAGTCTAAGGAGTCACAATATAATCCAGCCGACCTAACAATAATAATATAAAGCCACAAAAATAGCAATAGAGGGATTCTATGGGCACATTAATAACAATATGGGGGCAATGGGGCACAACAATATAAATAAGGGGTATAACTACAATAGTAATGGGGTAATCACTAGTATTATAGGGACCCAACATATTTTCTAGGAATTAACAGAAACAACAAGGTAATCCAGAGACCCCACCTACTACGACACCATAAAAAAAAAGAAACAAAATAAAAAATATTAACTAACGGATCATAACCTTTCACAATTTTGGGGCAAGTAGACCATACTGGGAAGATCGACAACCAAGAATATCGAGTGTCACTATAGTTAATGAATGTGGATAAAAAAAAAATAAAGGAGGAGAAAAGATGAACCCTAAGTGAAAATGACTAAAATGTATGGAAAAAGCCTATAAACTTAAGGAAGCCTTGATCCACACCAATAATATTCTATAGGTGGAAAAAAGTGCAATAGGATAGACACAGATGAAAAATAATGTTGGCATTTTTTTGAGTCTAGGTTAAGGAAGATTTCAAAGGCATAACATCGAACCAAATGGTCCACATTCATAATCTATTTGGATAATGGTGTTCACAATTATCAAAGTTGAATGGGGATCCAAATCCAAATACCCGAGAAAAGATAACGGCTAACAAAGCCTTTCAAGAACGAAACTTCTAACATTTGAGAAAGGGAAAAAGGGAAGAAAAAATTTGAAGGAAGTGTTGAAGGAAGCAAGGTAATTCTTGTTAAACTCTAGCTAGGTGAGTTAGCTGATGGAGTACTTTCCTAAATCCCCCTATATTACCCAATGAAAATTGTGTCATGGAATATTAGGGGTTTAAATATTCAAGGTAAGCATTGCTATTTGAAATAGAAAATAAACAAGGAAATACCAGAAATTATTATGTTGCACGAAACCAAAGTATTAGGTGATAAGCTAGAAGGAATAATGAACAAATGCAGGCAAGGAAGCGAAACAATGTCCCTAGATTCTTATGTAACTAGAGGAGGCCTTGCATTAATTTGGAACCCTGATCAACTGGTGTTTTATCATTGGAAAGACATGAACCATACCTTGAAAGGTCAGTTTAGATGCATGTACTAGCTTAACGATGATCTGTGATCCCTTGGTCCCAAACCAGAAATAAAAATTTCAGAGACATCTAATAATGACTTGGAAGTCCCTCCTGGATGAGTGTTGGATTGTGGGGAGAGGATTAAACATGATCCACAACCTATAGGAGAAATCACGGGGGGTCATAAAACTATACTCCATTTCATTCTCATTCAATGACACCATCTAGGATCTAAAGCTAATGGAAATAGAAAACCACAATGGTGTGCATATGAGGAACAACCAAAGAGGAGGCCAACAATAAATAGATAGTAGACTATATTTTTTACTAATCTCATAAGAATTCCTACTTCAGGATGTCTTTATGGAAGCAATGGTTATCCCAATCCTGGGATATTACCACTGGCCCATTTGGATAGATATTTATATGAAGACAATTCCCGGGAACATGTTTTTCTGATTTGAAAGCTTTTGGCCTCGACACTCAGGGTTTGTAGCAAAATTGGAGTAGTCATGGAAGTAGATGGTGGTCCCAGCAAGAACCAGAATACAAATTTTCCAATGAAAGTTGAAGGAACTGAAGCTCAAAATTCAAACTCGGGACAGCAAAGAGTTTTGAGACATCCTCGTGGAGAAAAAGGAATTAGAGGAGAAAATGGAAGCCATAGAAAGCCAAATCATCAAGGAGGGATGATTAGATGTCCTAGTGGAAGAAAAAGGTTGGCTTATCCATGAACTAAAAGAACGTAAAAACATAGAGGAAGTGCTATGGAGGAAACAATCCCACATCTATTAGCAGAAGGAAGGGGAAAAGAATACTAGATTCTTCCACCATGACTCGATGTAGACAACATAGTAGGATATTCTTAGTCACTTCCAACTATAGATTAAGGTTTGTGAATCATGAGGACATGGAAAAGGAGCTAATTTACCACTTTTACAACCTTATATCTAAAGGGGATCAGGATCGGATGGAAGGTATTGATCATGTGTAAACTCATATTCCAAGAGTGATATTAGAAGAAACTAATGCATAATTGATTAAAGAGATCTCATATGATGAAGTGGAGATGGTGGCCAAAGAAATTACAAATAAAAAATCCCCAGGGGCAAACAGATTCACTTCATAATTCTTTAAATATTGTTGGGACGTCCTCAGAGATAGTCACAATGGTGGAGGAATCTACAACAAGGAAGAAATTGTGGTCATTGTTAAATGAAACATTCATCACCATGATGCCTAAAGAAAATGCTACGAGTGATCTAGAGGGGTTTAGGAAGATTGTCATATGCAATGTAATCTACAAAATTATATCGTTAGTCATAGTTAGAAGGATGAGACTGATGATGTATCACATCATCAGATTGGAAAAAAATGGTTTTTAGAGAAGGTCGCCAAATCTTATATGGGATCGTTTCTTCACATGAGATCATTCATTCCTTGAAAATTTGCAAGAAACCAAGAATATTGGTAAAACATGATCTATAAAAAACCTATGACTGCTTGAGTTGGACCTTCCTTACATTAATTCTAGAAGATTTTTTCTTTTCTAAAGAATGGATCCATTGGATTAACTCGTTGATATAGACACCCTTCTTCCCCATTCTACTTAATGGATTTCCCGCGCTTCCCTTTTTCCCTTCTATAGGCTTACACCAAGGAGATCCAATCTCCCCTTTATTGTTTATCATAATGGCAAAAGGCCTAGGTCATTTAATCCATGCAACGACTCAATCTCGTCAAATTAATGGTTTAAAAGTCCCAAGCACACAACTATAAATAACCCACCAATAGTTTATGGATGATATTATGGTTTTTTGGGAATCGTTAATGCACAAAGACAGAGCCCTATGAAAAATTCTCGAAGAGATCCAAGAAGTCTTAGATATGTTTCTCAATAAAGAGAAAATTAGTCTTTATTATTTTATCACTCTTAATCCTATTCAATAACATCTTGCTCAGATTATGGGATTTTTCATTGACAAGTTTTTGAAGAAATACCTAGAGGTCCATTAGTAGCCAATCCCCTAAGGATTTCATGCTAGAAGGAAGTGTGCAATAAACTTATGAAGAGATTACCCAACTGGACTTTCTGGGCATTGAATCTTGCAGGTCAATATACTATGTTAAAATCAGTCTCCTAATCTGGTGAGGAAAAATAGTTACCTCATCAATGACCACTTCTTCTAAGAAATAAATGATGGGACCTCAACATACTTTTGGGATAACTCATGGCAATAACTTCCCAAAATGGAGAGGAATTTTGACCTTTCCTTTATCAAAGCTTCGTTGAGGGCTTGTAATGAAAAAACAGTTGTGGAGTATAGGAAAGAAACCAAACCATAGATGACTAGAGAAGATGGAAGACGAGAGAAGCATACTAAATATACACCCAGTCACAACTAGCATGTTTTACTTTTCCATTTCTCATTATTTTAAATTATAATTTATGATTGTAATATGAAGAGAACACTAGCTCATATGATTTGTCTTCATATTATGATTTTTAAGATCAACCCTTATTTACTTTGGGGTTTGTTCTCCCACTGTAGTTTTTGCATTAACATTTATGAAGGATTATTTCTTTTAGTTGATCTGACCAATATATTTCATAAGTGCATCAACCCTTTATTTTTTGGCAAATCTAGCTCCAAATTAGTAAGTTTAGATGCTATTGTATATTGTCCGTTGTTATCTTTCACTAGCTTAAGTTATTCTTAATTCAATGATTTAGGATGTTGTTTCTTACTGTTGATCCTCGCGTAGAGCCTTTGTAACAATTTTCTATGTTTCTCCTTGAAAGAGAACTCAAGTGTATTTCTCATGGATTTTTCCCTTCATGGAATTTACCCCTAATTAAGAATTGTGCTATAGGTTACTTTCCTCTCTATAGTTGGTAAGCCTAAAGGATTTTTTCCCTTTCCTGACAATGTTATAATTCTAATATGAATAAAATTATCTTCAAAACCATAAAATATCCCTCTCACGATTGAAATCAACTCGAACTTGACAATAATCTTAGCCTATGTGTTTTTTTTACATTTAATATGTTTGATATGAAGTCAATTCCTCAATAAGTGTAACTTAAATAAGTTATATAATACGTGTCATTATGTTCATATCACCTTTTCTTATAAAAAATTGTGATATTTTGATCCCTTACTATTTGATTCCATGCATAATTAAGCTTTTCCTGAAATGTATGTTCAAAGGTCTATAACACAAGACTAACTTTTGTGCTTTTCTATAATTCCATTTTTTATTTAATCATTATACTCCATGTATACAATTTTCAATTTCAATGAGAAGATGAGTAAAATAATTGTATGTCATATTCAATTAACAACTTTTCTTTAAAACAATGCATCCTTACATTGTAATGTTTTTAATGATATACCTTACTATACGATAATGGGATAATCACTATTTATACCCATACAAATGTTCTCTATGATGATTAGCCTACATGTTGTACATTGGTTAAAAGTTATATCATGGATCGTAATAACCCCTATGTAGCCACTAAATGCACTAACCTTACTTCAATGAGAAATGCATGGATTCTATCCATGGATTTAAGCTTACTGCAATGATCAATGTATTTCGACAAGCTCGTAGTCTATGAGAAGTGCCCAACCCTTGAAACTGGTCAAGAACAGAGTTAAATTTTTTTACGTTCACAGTCTTATGACCGGAAACACTGGTTTGATTCAGACTGACTACATCGAGGTGATGAAGATGTAGGGCGAGGGCATGGAGGATAAGTATGGTACACCCTTCATGAGAGTTCACTAAAGATGCTAGAGGTAAGAGGAATTCCACTTTAGTTTGCATTTGTTTTGACAATCTCGAAGGTGTTGTTGGCATATGGGAGGAATGTCTAGTGGCAAGGAACTCTTGGAACCCGATCTTCCGCCATAAGATGGTCCACAAGATTAAGAAGTTAAATAAGAGAATTACAAACCTAAAGCTCAAAGTCAAATATATCGAAAATTTTGGCAATATCCTTGATCTGGATATATATATCTATGTATTTACTGACCAGGGGCTCATTTACCAAAGAGATTATTTTTTGTATTCATTTTAAAACGATAATTGTGGTCGAGGCCAGTTATTCATTTATTCGGCTTATAGTTTTAGTTCTTGTTCGAGCTAATTCAAGTGAAAATATAGGTGATTTTTCCTTTTCACAAATCGAGTCAAAAGAAATATTGTGGTGGTTTGAGTTACTGTGTGGAACATAGCAACAAAAGAGTATCACCCATTTGAATGCCTAATATTGGTCTCACTAGAGGAGCATATCTTCAATGCTTTATATTCAGTTGCTTTAGTCTCAAATTTGCTGTATCACCTGCAACATAAGGAAAAGGATTGTAGCAAGTAGCTTCAATAATAAAACAAAAATAAATGATAGAGGCACCAAATATTAATGACCGGTCATAGCCATGTAGGTGACGAAATATGCGAATCCTGAATTCATAGATAAATCATGAAGAAACCCACGAGATATGAAAGCACGAAGAAGAAAGTAGATGGAGTTGTCCTAAATTATTTCAGAGTCCACACAAATTCACTTCAGAACAATTTCAAGGAGGCAACGACCACTTATTAAATAAACAAAAAAAACACACTCAGGGAGGCAACCACCAGATATTAAAATAATATCACCAACATCATTTGGAGTCAACACATTGGTGGGCAGAACTCCGATTGGGAAAACATTCTTGGAAATAGAAAACCTATTTCCTGGGTATCAACTTTATTTGTGCGTTGAATCTATTGCAAGCTACCAAGATTTATTTGAAGTTACTGCCATAATCTTATAGATTTATTTGAGATTTACTTGCTGAAAAATGGCTCCGATTGGTGCAATATTATAGTTACTAGACAATCCAATACTCTCTAGTATGGATAATAGAGTCAATATCAACAAGTATTTTCTCACCAATATTCATAGGTACTTACAAGATACACATGAAAAGATCGAGTTTATGCAACTTGAATCTCAATTCTAGCAAGAAGAGCTACAACAAAATAGACACCATTCTAAACATATTTCTTTTCATAACATTGAGATAGATTCCAATTGGTAGCAAGAAGATAAAGTTGAGGTTGATTCACATTCAATGCCTAGTTCAAGAGCAGATTTGCATACACATGCAGAAGTTTAGTCTGCACTTCCCAAGCCCATATTAGACCTTAGGGAGAGATTGTCCATAACAAGCAAAAAATTGGTCTTGGATATGACAAGGATGTAACCTTTCATATTCTATATTCCTCAAAGTCCATCTAGTTCCATAGTGTTGGGTTTCTTTATGACAATTCACCTTCACCTGTTCCATATTCTACTCTTTCACATTTACAGCAAAAAGTTGTTAAATTCCAACGATGATCCAGGTGGATATTGGAGGCCACCCACCTGTTCCACCTAGACACCCCTCTTAGTTTCACTTGTTTCCTTCTTCATTTTAGCATTTACTATTTTTACCAGTTTTTTAGGTCCTCAACTTCCGGAGAAATTTTGACCCCCTAAACGACACTTTTTTAGGGTTTGTGGCAGGCACGTTATGGTGGGCAAGGGCATGCCGAAAAACTTGTATTAATTAGAGAGAATTTACCTAAAAAGTATCGTATGTGCAAAACAAAGATAATATAATCAAGTTACTAGCCCGGGAAGTTGGCTACCCAACTAAACCTGACGGGGCCCACAAACTCTTGGTGTTACAACTCCTGGGGTTAGGATTTTGGTTGTTTAAGGTTTAATCATGTTTTCTGATAATAAATAGGTCCTTGAGCCTCATTGTAACACAGTTTAGGGGCATGTAGCTGCCACATCTCTTCTCAGAGATAAGCTACCATCACCCAAGCTATCTTATTTCCATTTTGTTTGTAAGCATGGTTAAATATTTTCTATTAATGAAATGAAGTGTCTTTCTGTTGCATCTCTATGTTTATGATTATATATGTAAGTTGTTGCATTTCTGATTAAGTTCAGATCAATCATTGTGACCAAGTTGGTCATATGGAAGATCATTGCTTTGATCTTCATCCATGTGAGCATTATCATAAAACCACTCATTCTTCAACAGATGCTTCAAAAACAAACTGGCTACAAGAACACAGATTCACCTTGGATGGATCAATTCTTGGCAATGGGCTTCCACAACCGATAATAGATTTCCCTCATACAACAAAAAATGTTCTTAAATATTTAAAGTTTTTGCAGTTGAGTTTTCTCCATCTTCTCACCTTGTACCTAATAGGGGAGGAAGTGATGGTCATCTACAAGATTCAAAGCCACATCAAGTGAGCCTGAGCCACAACCCGCCATGCTAGATTCAGAGTTGTATCCAGAGACATAGATGCTCTTGAGCATTATTTTGGTTAGTGGTCAAACTTAAACCATATATGTGGGGTTGAGATCTCCCTCTTCAAGTTGATCTTCTTCCTCTTCAAGGAATTGGGAATACTACCTCTAGCAAAAGACTTCATATTCTTTCCCATTTTGGAAGAGTTCTGGGAATAGCACTAGTGTTCCTTTGGTTGGTGGCCTTCCTTAAACCACTCCAGGATGTAGACCTCCCTTGTCCAGGTTTAAGTCTCCCTCTCCAAAGCATTAGGGACACTTCCTCTAGTAGATTATTTCATCTTCTTACCAGACATGGAATAGTTTCGAGAAATGCACTGAGCATTCCATTGTTGGTGGTCATCCTTAAACCACCACCTTATACCAACATTTTAGAGAGCACATTTAGCATAGTGCTTCCATGCATTTTTGCACAATTTCTATTACAATTCTCTTCTTGGATGCATACATATCCCTCAGATTAAAGGGGGAATCTTGGACTTTATCTTTTGAAAGTGAATATTCCATGTCTTTACAATCTTTTAGAGATTTATGTTTGATTTCTCATTTGGACATTCCAATAAAGTGTGTTTCCATTGGTTTTCAAGAGAATAATTACTGGCCTTTCATTTTCACCTTATATTAAATGCCCAGTTTCTCTTCATCTAGATGTACAAAAGGAAGTTTATGCTAAAAGTGGCTCATCGTTTGGATGTTAGATGAGAGTTAGATTGATCTCTTTTCGATTTTTTCTATTTATATTTCTTTTCCTCCATCTTAGTAGAGGAAGAATAATATAATTGATAAACTTGAGAACATTTTAGTCCTTTTCTTAATAAAAGTAAAACCATATCGAAGAAATAAACTTACAGAAAAGAGTGAGTGTCCATATGTATTTTTATTTTAAGGGATAATGTTATATTAGCGTAAATATACAAATTAAAAATGTTTTTATTTATTTAAGATTTTATTTTTATAAAAGGTTAGGAAATGTGTTAATAACCCATGATTTTAGAGGCATATGTTTAGAGAGAAAACCTATGAAAGAAGTCACAAATAGATGATTTGATATGGCTTTATTTATTTTTTAAGAAAAGACAATAAGTAGAGAATTCAATGTAACATGGTTTTTCTTTAATAAAGATAATAATTTAACTTATATTTCGGTATCATAATTAATCATAATTATTCTAAAATTAATTAACTATCACAATCATATTAGTGCACGTGGTTGATATACATCGATAGGCATATATCAAGTGCATGCACAAGCACATTAGTCAATACGGTTTATAACGTACGTTGATAGACGTATATCAACCACATTAATAATTATTAGGAGTGTGGAGGAAATTTAATATTAATATTAATTGTTATATAATTATAATATTTATATCAATAAGCATAATTTAAGTATTCAACTAAGTGAGTAAGTTTAAATAAACATTGAATCCCTAATATTAAAAGAAAAAAAATAGATTTAGAAATCAACACTACTCATCTTTGGTCAAAGACAATCTCCTGTCATTATTATTGATTAATAATAATAGTCAACCGCATTAGTGAGCATAATCAACAAATGTCAACCTTGGTAGTCATTGTTTAAATAGTTGGCCATGATCAAGCCTTGTCAACCCCATGTTTACCATATTTAACAATAGTCAACATTTTTCACTCATAGTCATCCTCAGTGAAATTAACTCAACCATATTCAGTTATAGTCAACCATTGTTTACCAAAGTCAATAACTTTTTACCAAATTTAATCATTGTCAACCTTACGTAATCAAGGTCATCATTGGTCAGTCACAATCAAGATTAATAATAATAATAATAATAATTTCACTACTTTAATATTATTGTTATTATATGATGAAATGTATTACTAATAGTTTATAATATTGAGTTTTAATATTAAGTTTATAATATTAGGTTTTTTAACATTAATATTAAAAAAAATATTCATAATATTTATTTTCTAATAATTAGGTTTTATACAATTATGTTTTAATATTAGGGTTTTAAATATTAATATGGCTGATTAGGATAGACTCTATTTTAATATTTTTTGCAATAAAAACTCTTCAAATTTGGTTAAAAATAATTTCCTAATCATATTATTGATTAATATTAATAATCAAACATGTTGTAATGTTGGAATGGTTGAGAAATCTATCCAATGTCACATTGTGACAAACATTGTCACAATGTGACAACCAATATGATATTCATTGTTGCAATATCACATTAAAGTGCAATTTATTTAATGTCGCATTGTGACATTACAAAATTAGTCAGCCATGTTTACTTATTTTATTGACTAAGTTTGACAATCAACACTCCATCTTCGTTCAAACAATATCCTACTATTATTAT